>CANUEX010023951.1:0-34723 GCA_948099535.1 Jatropha multifida | reverse complement strand
AAATTGGGACGACGTGTGTCACTATGGGTTAGTGGGCCTAGTATGGGGGATCGGCTCCCTATTATATATATATTATTATTATGGAATTGGCCTGGGGCCAATAGGTGGATTTGTGACATCACTGACTAATTTTCACATGTTGTAAGTATTTGAATATGACTTGTTTGAAGATGCTGTTGTATGTCACGTGCTTGTAAAGTATGTCATTTATTATATTGTGAAAGCATAATGCTTGAATGTGTGGGTTTGCATTAATTATTATTATTCACTGAGTTTAGTGAAACTCACCCCCTTCCATAAATATTTTTCAGGAAATAAGGATATTGTTGGTCCATAAGACTCTGCTCCCTTCTTCACAGAGGATTGATCATGTTAGTATAACTCTCTAATAATATTTAGAATACTCCGCACATTTTATTCTACTTCGCAGTTAGGATGCTTAAATAAATATTGGTTTGTAATAGAATTATCATGTGACTATAAATAAATTGTGGAGTGTAAATGACTATCTAGAGATTGTATGATAGGAACAGTTTAAACATATTATGACAAATAAATATTTGTATGAGAAATATTTTTATTATATGGATATGGGCCCGAGCTGCGATTAGTACTTAATACTAATGCTGGGTCAGAATTATTAACTCTGATAGTCTTATAAAAAAAAATGTCATAATATGGGCTTGCCATTCCGATAGTCAAATGATAATAGGGATGGATTGTGATAGTTTAGGCTTACTACGGGCCTTGGGTGCCTTAAGCTTACCTAGGTCCTAGTGCCGGTCCGGCCCACGGTTTTGGGTCGTGACAATTTTCAATTTTTTTTATTAATAATAAGGATAATTCAGTTATTTATTAAATAAAAATTTTTATTTTTAATTTTATTTATATTTTTATTTCTATTTGAATCTAAATTCTATTAGAAAGTTTAATCTAATCCTATTCTAATTATAATTTCAATTTATTATTTTTATTATATTAATATTAGTTAAGAATTTATTGTACCATACCATTATATATATATATTTAATTTTAATTGTTTCTTATTATCAAGTTTTAATTAAAAAATTGGCTTTCCGTATGGTCCTGTAGCATGAGAAGTTCTCCCTCACACGTGAATCCCTAGTGTTTGCAAATCCCTAATTATGTTGACAAAAAACCAAGCCGACGACCATGGACAGGGCGTTGGAGGCCCTCTCCCTGGCTGATGCTGAGGAAGATGATGCATATAGCCTTCCCCCTGTTCCCACTGCATCTGTAACGGTGAAGCAGACTTATGAAAACTGTTTGCTTGGGATGTTTTTTATGCTGAATCCAATAAGCTTTGCTTCTATGAGAAATGTCTTTGCAGATTTATGGCACCCACTTGGGGGGTGGGGATTTCCGAGCCTGGGGCCAAGTAATTTCTTTTTCGTTTCTATAATAATGTTGATATCGAAAAGGTGATGGATGGTTCACCATGGTACTTCAATAAACATTTACTAGTTTGGCATAAATTGAAAACTGAAGAAGATCCACTCATAGTCCCGCTGCTATTTGTCAGCTTTTGGGTTCAGATTCACAACCTGCTCTCGGGATTTACGACGGAACAGGTGGCACAAGTATTGGAAAATTTTGTGGGTACCTTTTCGGAATATGATTCTAAATATCTAGTGGTTAATCCTCCAAAGTTTATGAGGATAAAGGTTCGACTTGACGTGAGGCAACCATTAAGACGAAAAAAGAAGCTTGTGACACATAATGGAGAGGTTTTCTTTATTCAGTTTCGCTAAGAATGTCTGACGACGTTTTGTGGATTATGTGGCAGGTTGGGACATTACGACAGTTTCTGTGAGTTGAGGTTGCATCATCAAAAGGAGGATTTAAAGTTGTGCTGGGATGACACTATCAGAGTTCCTCTATGTAGGGTTGCTCCGAGAATAAGTGGGTGGCTCCAAATTGAATCGAGAAACCCTTTAACCCAAGTTGTGAACTTTACTCAGGAAGCATAGAGAGAGAGTGCTATGAGCATGACACTAGATGGGTCTAAGCAATCTTTTGTGGAACGAAATTTACATTCAGTCATGTATGGACAAGTAGCACATAATATGGACGTTGGCATGAATCTTACTCATGCTGGTATAGGTCAACTTGAGATGGAAAGAGTCTCAAAGCCTGTAGATGGTAATAAAAGGCCAAGAACGGGTGATAACATAGCAACATTAGTTTCTAGTAATTCAGATTCTAATGTTGTTTAAGCAAATATAATAACGGCTAATCCTGGAACCCAGGATAGCTGATTGTCATGAAGTGCCTCAGCTAGAATTACTGGGGTTTAGGACGACCTCAGGTAGTTCGAGCTTTAAAGGAGCTCATATTTCATTATAGTCCTGACTTGGTGCTCTTGATTGAGACATTAGCTTATGAGAATAGGGTGGTGGAGGTTGGCAGGGCGTGTGGCTTTGATATAATTGTTTTGTTATAGATAGGATTGGAAGAGCTGGGGGTCTGGCCTTGCCTTGAAAAACAACAATTTGAACATTCAAATTACTGGATATTCAGACAATTTCATTGACTGCAATTTAGTATGTGAAGGTCATGATATTAGAGTAACTAGTTTTTATGGGTACCTAGATAGAAGCAAACGACGAGTATCATGGAATCTCTTATGAGCTCTTGCACTCTGGGATACAAAATTGTGGCTTTGTTTAGGAGACTATAATGATATCCTTTGTTAAGATGAGAAAGACGGCGAATTGCTCCAATCTAATTTTTTACTCAACGACTTCCAGCAGGCTATTGCAGATTGTGAATTGTTGGGGGCGCTAGTGTCGGGGCCCACATTCACCTGGAATTAAAAACATGATGGGATAATTCATATTAGGGAAAGATTAGATTATTGCTTTGTAACTAAATCCTAGTTTGAGATTTTTTATGAAAGCAATTATAGAGCATTAGTTGCACCGGTGTCAGATTACAAACCCATTTTATTTCAAACTTTTATTGATGTTTTTACGAATAAGAGGGGATGTTTCAAGTTTGATAATTCTTGGTTACTGGACGATGAACTGGAGGAGGTAATCAGGCGGGGATGGGGTGCAAATGGCGTAGATATGATCATGGACAGAAAACAGAACTGTGTTTCTGAGTTGGATCAGTGGGGTCATTAAAGAAATTAGGAGGAAGGGGTTCAAAATGGTTTATTAGGAGCCTACTGGAACAACAGCAAGACTCATTTAACTGTACAGAGGCGGACACTTTAATGCAGGAATGGAATTTGATTTTAGAAAGGGAGGAGCTGCGAATTTGCCAGCAAGCAAAGACATTTTGGCTCCAGCATGGTGACTGTAATTCTAAATATTTCCATGCTTTTGTGAAAGGTAAACAAGCCACGAATTGTATTTAGCGGATTGAAAATGCAGCAGGGCTTTGGGTTAAAGACAGACTTGAGATGTAGGGAATTTTTAAAAATTATTTTGAATGTCTATATGAAGGAAGTGCAACTGTGACTCAGCGGGTGGCGAGACTTGTAAAACTGAAAGTAACGATCTTAGATGTTGGGGGCCTTCTGGCACCATTTTGGATGATGAATTCAAAGAGGCAGTTATGCAAATGCATCCGGATAAATCCCCATGTCCGGATGGGCTTAATGTAGCTTGTTTTCAGAAGTTCTGGCATATCGTGGGTAAGGATGTAGCTGATGGCTATCGAGACTGGCTTTATAGAGGTAATTTTCCTAACTCGCTGAATGATACACTTATAGTTCTAATCCCCAAATCTAATAGTTTGGAGACTGTTAAGGAATTTAGGCCTATAGCATTATGTAATGTCCATTATAAAATCCTTTCTAAAGTCTTAGCTAATCATTTGAAGGAGATTTTAGCAAAACTTATTTCTCAAAGTCAATCTGCTTTTGTCCCTGGAAAAATTATTCAAGATAACATTTTTGTGGCCTTTGAGATTTTGCATAATATGAAACACATGAATTATGGGGAGGTAGGGATTGCAACTTTGAAAATTGATATTCCCCTATGATAGGGTAAATTGGGATTTCTTAAAACATATGATGATTGCAATGGGTTTCCTAAATAAATGGGTGGAGTGGATTATGCTTTGTGTGACTCCTATTCCTTGTTCTGTGCTATTGAATGGTGAGCAAATAGGGCCCATAATTCTTGAAAGGAGATTAAGGCAAAGAGATCCCCTATCTCCTTATTTATTATATGTGCCAAAGGCTTGTCTTGCTTTTTGAAGAAGTTGAATGTACAGGTTGGATTCATGGGACCAAGGCAGGTGTGAGATGTCCAAGGATCTCCCATCTTTTATTCGCGGACGATTCTCTCTTTTTCTTTAAGGCAAATATAAGAGAGTGTAGTAGAATACAAAGTATTTTAGAAGAATATGAGATTGCGTTGGGACAAGCAGTTAACTTTCCAAAATCAGGAATAATATTTAGTCCTAATGTTCCAGCAATGCATACAGACATGGTAACTGGGATCTTTAGAGTCCATAGTTCTTTAGAAGGTGGGAAATATCTAGGCCTACCCTCACTCATAGGGCATAATAAGAAGCAAATTTTTAATTATCACAGGGATCGTCTGGAGTCAGGTCAATAATTGGAATAATAAGCTTCTTTCTCGACAAGCAAGGAAATTCTTCTAAAATCTATTGCCTAGGCTATTCCTTCATATATTATGAGTGTATTTCTTCTTCCTCTAGCATCTTATGATGAACTTCAAAAGTTAATGAATTCCTTTTGGTGGAACACCAAGTCCAGTAGGGAGGGGAAGGGGATTCATTGGTATTCTTGGGATAGGATGTGCCAAAGAAAAAGGGAAGGTGGAATGGTTTTTCAAGACCTACATTGTTTTGATATAGCTATGCTAGGCAAGCAGGGGTGGAGGCTAATCTCTGAACCCAACACTCTTCTTTTTTGAGTTCTCAAAGCTAAATACTTCCTTGAAGGGGACTTTTTATCTACTGTTTCTCAAAGCAATATTAGTTTTACTTGGAGGTTTGTTTTGCGGACTAGGGATATATTAAAACAGGGGTTCTATCGGAGAGTGGGTAATGGAGAACAGATTATTGTTAGATCTTGTCCTTCGATACCTCAGGAAGGCCATTTTAATGTAGAAGATGGAACATCTTTTATAGATCCTACTTTACAAGTATGTGATCTTATTGATAGGGCTAATGGGAGTTGGAAAGTTATGAAGGTGATAGAGCTTTTTAGTATAATTGATATTTGGGCTATTCTAAATATTCCCTTGAGAATTCAATAGATAGAAGATTGCATTATTTAGCACTTTGATAAGAAAGGAAAGTATACAATGCGATTAGTACATTATTTTAGCTTGCGGGCTCTAGGAAGGGGAGGAGAGAGGCTTGAGGGTGACATATGGAAGAAACTTTGGACATTGCAAGTTCCTTCTAAGATGAGAGAATTTATGTGGAGAGTTTTGCGAGGGATCATTCCTACTAAAGTTAAATTGGTTGAAAGGGGATTACCCAAGCAATGCTATTTGTGTGTAGAGGATGAAAATATAAATCACATTCTTTTGAGGTGCCGAAAAGTACAAGAAGTCTGGAGTCTATGTGGGTTGAATATTCAGCGCAATATGCTTTACTTTAACCAATTTTTTATGTAGGCATTTCAAGAGCTAGATGCTTCCCAAGTGGCAAATATCGTGTCACTCACATGGAAAATATGGCAGCCCGAAATGGAATTGTTTGGTGAAATGAGAAATGGAAACCGCATCTAATCCTATTGCATGCAAATCAGCTTGTTCAGGAATGGATCAATGCTCAAAGTTGATCTGGGTATGGTGCATTACAATGGAAAAATGGTGCTGGTGAGAGTGCTACTGCGGGTAGCTTTGGTTCCAATAGGCATCACTTGCAGATTAATCATTCTTTGACAATGCAGCATGGATTTGCCTGGCAGGCTTTCGTAGATCGTGCTATTATTGAAGAACTACACTGTGGAGGTTATGGAGTTGTTTTTGAAAATGAGGAGGGTGAAAATCTAAAGGCTTTATTTGGTTTTTTTAACAGTACATGGACCCCTAATGGTGGAATCTATTGCAATGCAGAGCTGTCTGAATTGGTTGCAGAATAATTTTTTAACTTCAGGGTGCATTTTTACTGATTCACAATGTCTTATCTCTCTCATTAAGTCAAATGATTTAGATTTATCAGAGTTGGGCGCAGTTACTAATGATTGTAAATTTATGTTAAGACAAAGATCTAATGTCTCTATTAGATGAATTAGGCGACAAGTAAATATTGGAGCTCATACTATGGTTGGAGCTTTCTATAATTATACTAGGAACCATGTTTGGGATAGTATACCTATATACTTGCCCTCTTTTTATCATTCAAATCAATAAAAAGTTTGAGTTTTTGTCTTAAAAAAATTAATTTTTAATTATTTTCCGCTATAAAGAATTTGTTTCTTTTGACTATTAAGAATTATTATTTCAAAGTTCTACTAATTTAAAATTATTAAGTTTACGATCGTGTTTTCTTCTTGTGGTAAGTATTAACTCTTTCTTTTTATAAATTAATAGAATAATTTTTATTTTTATTTTTATTTTTTATAATTTAGTAATCCCCTAATCCTTTTTGTTTGTGTTTAGAGTTATAAATTTATAAATTTATAGATTCATTGTAACTTCATAAAGGTTTTTACTTACGAATTAGCGATGAAATATTTCAATTTCTAAATTATAAACTTGACATTGGGTTCTGCTTACGGATTAACAATGAAATTTTTATGTTTCTAAAATTATAACCTAAATTGTTTTGTATTAATTAACAAATTCTGTTTTATTATTCTTCCATTGCCAACAGTTAACAAAAGGATTATAAATGAATTAGCAATGAAATTTATATTAATTGCTAAATTTATAATCAAAATTGATAACCTGTTTTGCAAATCTAAAATTCACTGCATATTTCTTTCGCATTGTATTCTTCACTATGTCTGTTCTTTCTTTTTTCTTTCTTTTCTCCCTTTTATTTTATATTTTATTGATAAAAATTTAAATTTTATTTAGATTGTAAGATTAATATTTGAAAAGGTAATATTTTTTATTTTTTTATTTTCAAGTATTTCGATCGAACCATGAGAATTCTAATATTCAAATTATAATATAATAAATTATAATTTTTTAAGTGTATGGGAAAAGAAATTCTAACTTGAATTTATTATCAAGTCGTATATATATTTATTACTATACTATACCTTAGTGTACATAAATCATAAATTTTTTACTTGTATAAAAATTTCAAATTTTATTTGTATTTAATGATTGATTAACAATATCATTAATAATAGTTTAGTTACATTCTAATTAGGAAACATTGGGTTTTTAAAACATTAATATTAAGTTTATGACTTGATAAAAATACCATTGAGGATTTTAACTTTATTCGTTGAAAAATAAATGTAGGTTAATTTTGATTAATTATGTTAATTTTCTATTTGAATCTAAATTTTATTAGAAAGCTTAATCTAATTCTAAATAGAAAATCGTCCAATAACTAAACAATAAAATAAAATTAAAAATTATAATTATGGTTGTCGACATGATTAAAAATACATATATATAAAGTTTATTACATATAATTTAAAACTGTCAATTTTATCATATGAAAGAAAAATGCAACGTGATAATATTACAATATCATTTTCTTATTCAAGGGTTATAAAATCTTTCAATATCATATTTAGTCTCATTTTAATAATGATATCTATTTATTATTTTATTATATTAATATTATAATATAATTCTATTATAAGTAGGAATTTGTCCTATTACACCATTATATATATGTTTAATTTTAATTAATTTTGATTATTAAAAATTTATTGCTTTTGATTATCAAGAATTATTATATTAAATTTTTGCTAATTTGAAATTATTGAATTTACAATCACGTCTTTTTTTTTTTGCAGTAAATATAATTTTATTATATAAATTGATACCATAATTTTTATATTTAGTGTTGTATGTATTCTTAATTATATATTGATTTTATATTTTAACTTTTTCTATTTGCAAATCAATAGAATAGTTTTTATTTATATTTTTTATAAAAAGTAATTGTCTTGAATCAAATATTTTATTTTAAACTAAAATGATCTACCGCCAAAGAAAAATTATTTAAAATATTAGATATTATTATTATTTATATAAAATAAAAACTTAACGCCTCAGTTATGTTGGGATAAAATAATACTTTAGACCTATGAAATTGGTAAGTATAAATTATATCTATACATATTGTTAATTGATTTAATTAATATGAACATAAATTAATAATTATATTTTATTCTTTATTTATAAGAATTTCAAAAATTATAAAAAAAGTTAAAAGAGTAAATAATACTTAGATTTTTTTACTTTAAATTTTAATTTTAAATCTAATTTAAATTATTTCATTAATTTAAAATATTATTATATTTTAAATTTATTATAAATAAAAAATTAATAAAAAATAAATAACGAATAGGATTAACGGGTGTAAATATATACAATATTAAAAAAAATTAATAAATTATAAATTATAAACAAATATATTGCTTGAGAGTATTGGGTTGTTTCGAATTTGTTTTTTGTAAATAAAGGAAGGGTTAATATTTTTTGTCCATTCGTGTTCTTTTCCTCTCAACCCTAAGACAAAACTTTCCTCAATCCAAACGTGGTGTAACAAAAATAAAATAAACAACAAAAAGAAAACCTTTTAATAATAAGAAACCACTCTGTCTTGTCTTGTTTGCGCCTTTCTCTCCCTAACTCTTCTTTCCTTTCTCTGCCTGAAGAAGCAAGCATCATCTATTTTTTCATGGTTTGTTGATAAGGAATTTGTAACAGAGAATACAAGAGAGAGAAAAAAAAAGGAAACTGGGTTCTCGCGTTAGATTGAGTTTCTTTCCATTCTGGATTTTTGGTAACTGATATCATGGAGAGAGATTTTTTGGGTCTGGGTTCGAAAAGTCTTCCAGCTAAAGTGAAAGAGGAGGTTATTGATGCCTCTAAGGATTCGGGTATGTTTTTGTTCTTCTTTTCCTTTTTCGTTTCAAGCGTTTGTTTTGTCGAATTGTATGTTTGTAACATTGGTTTTGAGCTTTTGCTTGTTTGTTTGCCGAGAAAGTGCGACAAAACACACTGTTTCTAATTTTGTTAAAATTTCTTATTTTCGGGTTGCTTTTGTGTGCTATTGAGTTCAATTACTCTTGAATTCCTTTCATAGGCTTGAATTTTCTGTATATATTTTTTTGGAATACTTGACAATTTCTACGAAGTATTAGAATTGATTTTCATTTTATTGTCTCATTCCTTTCCTTTTCATGTTTTCTTATCAGCCAAACGTCAAACGTGTTAATGGTAGTCTTTTTCACAAGAAACCTTGCAGAGAAAGAATAGTACTTTTCTTAATTAAAATAAAGGCACATCTTAAGCACAAGCTCCAATTTCTTTAATACAAGCCAGCAAGCCAACAAGGATTCATATATAAAGAAATATTTGTATCTATGCATGTTTTCTTTCTATTATATATGTGTATACACAGTGTAGAGTGGAGACTAAAAAAAAAAAAATTAAAAAAAGAAAAAGCAAAATACTCAATTATGGAATGCAAATAAGTATTAACCTTACGGATAAGACTTGGCTACACCAAATATGTGAGACTATCTATACACCAAGCTAATAGAAAAAAGATTGTTTTAAAAATTGTTGTTGTTTTATGCATATTTTACCATATTCTCGCTTGAACAAAAAATTATTTTTCATCGGTTTCGTGTGTGGATGGAGCCCATATAACAGTGCAGGTAAGTCCTTCCCTATTGCAGGTCATGTATTCTCTCTGCACTCGCATAAATGTAGTTGTACCTAACTTTTTACTTCTTTTATTTTTTATTTTTTTTAAAGTTTTTAATTTCCACCTCCATGAATCCTTAAACTCTAGTGATATTAACTCATTAAGGTGTATTATTATTTTCTACGAGTATCTTTATACTCTTTGGGGTATGTTATTTTAGGATTTGTGGCTGCCATAGTTTTTAAGAAAAAAAAATCCTAGGATTAAATTTTGACCATATGAACTATAAGTAGTTAGGAACTTACCAATGATGCTAGATTTTTTGTTGTTGCGGTTGTGGATTAGTTGGTCAAATAGATTGAAGATTTGTTACATAGAACATTTTTGTATTCAATATTATACTTGGTAATTGGATTCTCTTTATATATATATATATATATATATATATTGTTTAATTTCCTACTTTTGACTTTTATTAAGTTTGATTGCGTTGGGATAGGATAATGTTTTTGCTAACAGGCACATGAGCTGGTCCATTAATAAAATAATGGGTGATGTTGAGTTGCCTTTTTAGAAAAGAAATATTAATCTTCTCAATGGTTGTGCTTGACAGATACAACAATTGCGTATGCATATTAAATTTGCCCCACACCAAAGAAAGGGACACATTACTATAATATATCTAATATTAAAAGGTACAATGTGATTAAATTATGCTCTTATTAATAGGACTTTTTAAAAAAAAATAATTATTTTCTTTTTTCTTTTATGCATTTCAAATGTGCTTATTCTGAAATGGTAGTGCTTGGACAGGTGCAGCTAACTTTTAAATGGGATTTAAAAAAAAAAAAAAAGTACACTCACCAACATCAAGATTTTTAAAAATCCAATTTTCTGAGTTGGTTTCGTGGTCTTTATCTTCTTTGCTATAGAAAAGAGTAAACAATTTGCATTTGACTCTCAGTTATTAATTAGAGATGTAAGGTTCTATTCTTTGTTGTAACCTGTGTGATTTGTAACTCAGTAAACATTTTGTCATTACATCCTCAAAATATTAGAAGTTGTCTCTTTCAGCTGTTAAAGTTTGAAACTTTTAGAACTTGTGTTGCTTGAAATTTTTTTACGAAAGTTTTAATCTCAATCATTTATCTGATTTAATGGGGAAATAGTAAAACGAATAACGAAGGGATTTTCCATTGTAGGAATGTGAAGACAGGGAAAGAGTTAGTTATAGTTTTTAAACATATACTAATAGGAATCTTGATAAATATTTTAATATCATTTAAATTATTTCTAGTGTAAAAAAGTTCTAAAGTAACTTTCAGCTTTGTCCTTATATAATTATCTGTAAAATATGTAAAGATTCTTTTTGGCCTATGGTTTAGCCTTCTTTGAGAGCAATCCAACGATCTGTTCTCTAACAGTTGTCAGTTTCCATTCGGTTCTTTGTGTGGCACTTTAATGTTGCATTAAAATATTTTAAGGATTCGGTCCTTCACTAATGTATTTGTTGTGCATGAGCTTTTGTGTTATTGTTTATCAATTTTACATTAATCATGCCAGATCTTAAGATATTAAATATGTATTAAACTATATAATAAAACTTAACTTGTATAATAATAATAATAATAATAATAATAATAATGCTTGCATAATATAATAAAGCTGTTTAATTGGAGATTAGAATCATGGAAAGAGGTGATATTCATTTTCCTTTGGGTTTTGCAGTATCAATTAGAGGTTCAGCAATGCAGTGGTCTTTTTCAAATAAGGGTTCTTCCATTCCTCAAATATTGTCATTTAAGGCTGGTGTGGAAGAAAAGCCAAGAAAGTCCATTAATGACCCCTTAGCATCATCTGGGCTTACTTGCATTCCTATTGCTGATGCTTTTGATTCCAACCATAAGCCATACTCTAGCATGGTTCAGGTTAGTTATTCCGAAGGAAATGTTATTAATTGATAATTGTTAAATAAGTGAGATTGTTTTTTCATGATTCTTTTTTTCTGAATAATTTTTTCCCGTTATTTTCCATCTATGAATTCTAGAAAAATGTGAATCTTGATAAACAAGGTGCAAACCATTATGCAATGACAAGCTATGGTGTGAAACAATTTGGTGCATATTCAGTCCACCAATCCCAGCAGATGAGGATATTCCCAGTTGCCAACCAACAAAATCAAACAATTACTGTTTCTATGAGCAGTCCTGTTTTGCAGTCCCATTTTGCTTCTACTGAGGAAAATGTTAATAATTCACAATCTCTTGGAGGACTTCCAATCATAAGCCCTGTATCTGTTCATCCAGTTCCAAGTTCCATTGTTGGGTCTACTGATCTTAGGTATCTGTTTGTGTAGATACTTTTTTTCTTAATGCTATATCCTCAGTGAAATTGCTAAGATGAAATTGATTTTCTTTTGTAGAAATGGCTCTAAATCCTCTGCTGCGCCTGCTCAGCTGACCATATTCTATGCTGGTTCTGTATGTGTATATGACGATATTTCTCCAGAGAAGGTATCATTTCTCTGTACTTTCTGGACCTTTTGGTTACAGGTTTTGTGCCTTTGTTTTCTTCTTTTAATTAATTGTTTACTTTTTCTATACAGGCTCAGGCTATTATGCTGTTGGCTGGAAATGGGTCTTCAATAACACATAATAAGACGCTCTACCCAGTGCCGATGCAGGCATCAACAAGACCTTCTGCTGGTGATCCTTGTGTTGGAAACAAAACCCATAGCACATCTCCATGCTCAGGCCTTCCAAGCCCCATTTCTATGATCTCTACTACCACCAGTGAATTGGCAACATTGAAACCAGCTGTAGCTTTAGCATCTGCAAATAACCAAGCAGAACGCCCCAAGGCAGTTAGTTCAGTTGGACCTGGTTCCGCCACTCTTGTTCCAACTGGTGTGACTCTAAGCTTATCTATTACTTGTAACATACTTATGTTCTTTTTTTGAATAACTGTGAATTGATATATTGTGTAGCGTGTAGATAATGTCATTGTAACAAAAGTACTATTGTCTTTACAGTGGCTGTACCTCAGGCTCGTAAAGCATCATTAGCGCGATTTTTGGAGAAGCGCAAAGAAAGGTACATTGTTGTGTCTTTTAATTTGATGGCAATGAAATTGAATTTATTTAGAAATCCCTCGCTTTCATGATTGGGCTTATAAAATATCTCAATTATGGGGATCATCAAGAAAAATGGCTAACTTTAAGCATTTTTTTGCTTCATGTATATGCTAATTTTTTGACATTATAAGAGTTTGAGTTGGTAGATATTTAAGCTATTATTATCTTTAGGAAACGTGTTTTCCTAGACTTGAATCCATTATAGATCAACCATCATTCGCTAGAAGTACCAAGATTAGATGCCAATGGCCTAAGAGCTTGTTGGTATAAATTAGATGCCAATGGACACTAAGAGCTTGTTTGGTATAGATTTTATGGAATTAATTTACAAATCTAAATTTTCATGTTTCATATAAATGAAAATTCATTTGGAATTTCGCATTTTTAATTCTATGGAAATGGTTATACTTGGACAGAATTCTACTAAAATCAATAAAATTTGCAAATGAACTTCAAATTTAAAAAGAGTACAAGCTATTAGAACTGCTGAGTTTGTACTATTCTGAACTTTGTTTGCAGAATTTGTTTGTTTATTAATTGCTAGCAATTAAAGTTCCTTAGCTGAAAGTTTTCTGTGTGCATTTTTCAGGGTGATGAATACGTTGCCGTACAATGTGAGCAAGAAATCAACAGATTCTAGTGCCACTGAATCTGATGGAGTGAGTTTATCCATCAATTCCTTGTCTTCTTCAGGCCATCAATCAGCAGTGAGGGGGGACTTTGAATGAGGAGTTGCTAAAACTGAAATCGCATGCTCCTCAAAGATGGAGAGAAATCTTGTAAAATATCTATTTTTTGTTTTAGTAAAATTCTTTTTGTTTACAATTGTTAGGCTTCTTCAAACTTATTAGATACATGGCATCAATTTCTTTTTTTCATATTTTTACTTTTAGTTTTTTGAATTTTGATGTAACAGAGTATCTTTTCGTTCAAGCCAACGATGCGAAGGAACTTTCAGTATGTTGTAAAATTATTATTTTTCATATT
This sequence comes from Jatropha multifida, assembly GCA_948099535.1. Taxonomy (NCBI): domain Eukaryota; kingdom Viridiplantae; phylum Streptophyta; class Magnoliopsida; order Malpighiales; family Euphorbiaceae; genus Jatropha; species Jatropha multifida. The sequence goes on along the minus strand of CANUEX010023951.1, from coordinate 20,799 downwards.
GGAATACATTTTTTGTTCCATGGTTCTAAATGGAGGGGTTTTTCTGCTTGAAACTGCTGTTTGGTGCGTGGGAATTTTGCTATCATCTAATTATATTAACAGTTGAATCAAGCAATATTCAACACACGCATTGCTATTTCCTTTTATCAACCAGTAACAATTGCACTGCAATTTTAACTTTTTGTCACAATTGAACCCTTATGAAAATTAGAATGCAATTTTGATAAAAGTTGTGGAAGGTATCTAAGGGGTTCAATTGAATTTTTTTTTTTGAATGATTTAGCCTCAACAAAATTGGTGGTTTCTTCCTTTTGGAAGTGGAATATATATTTTGCAATCCATTGGCCAATTGTACTCAAACCATTATCTTAATTTCAAAAGTTCATTACAATTATACTAATCTGATTATGATTGAAATGAAATATAACCTATTTTAATTTTATATCACTCATCCAAATTCAGTTATAGCATAACTCTTTGTTAACCTCTCTGCAGTACAAAAAGCAACGATATAGTTTTGATCAATTAAGTACAATTGCAATGAAGTTTTCAAAAATTAGGGTAAAATTATATTTTTGAAAGATTGAAATACAATAAACATTAGTTTTTAGAAAGATTTGAGTGCTTCTATCTGTTACTTAGGGAACAAACCATTATTTTATCAATCTCCTCCGTTCGTTGAGGACTCGAGTACCAAAAACTTTAATTCATCTGTAGATAAACAGAGCGAAGATAGTATTTAAATTTAAAGGGAGCAAAAATTGAAAATGCAAGTTAAGAGAGACAAAGTGGTGAAGACACGTTATACTTTCTTGAACGGTCAAGATTCAACTTTATTTATAAATATTTTACGACTTACTTTAAACAGTTTAATCACTCTAATAACCATATTATTTCTTGCAACTGTTTGTTTAAGCAATAATAGGAACCAATGATTGACAATCAGACTCCAACATCACAACCTAAAAACCTAACTTTGTAGCTCTAAAAATAGCAAATAGAGTTGCCTCTATTTCAGTTTCATCTGGCATTTAAGAATGAGGAAAAAGGGAAACTCCACTGGCCATAACATCACTATGAGAATTTCTTATCACCATCCCAAACCACATTTTCCATTTATCCCTACATCTCAGTTTATTTTGAATATACATGCAACTGGTGATTTCTAAGCTTTTGAAACAATAATCGAGTTGTGTATGGATTGACACACGTGTTGCTCTTGATACTCAATCTAAAGCGTTATTGCATGTCCCAATACCTGCACGTCTGAAGTAACTAAAGCGTTTCTAGCCCTCCAAATAGACCACCATGAATAGCAACTCCATCTATTCAGGAAGGAAATTTGCAAAAATTGCCTTAATCCAAGAGAGAATCGAGCTAAAAGTTGTTACATATCTCTATCTCAATGACATCAAAAGCCAAGTTCTTAAGGAATAGAACACTCAACTACAACGTGAAAGACATTTTCCTCCTCTCCACCTCTCATAAATCGAGTCCACATCAATATTTCTTCTTAACAGATCCACCTTCATTGGGAGTTGATTTTGATAGGCTCCGAACATAGTGCTTTGCTTTGGACAGGATAATTTGTTTCCATAGTGGTTTAGAAATCATCATTCGGGGCAGTTGAAGAACTACCAACATCTCAAAAAATAATTACATTAAAAGCAAAGTAATGAGTGAAAAGCCATTTTTTATAAGAGCTGATTATCAAAGTTCTCCCCAGTTATGCTATTAAAGATTTTAGTTAATAATAAAAATTTCAAATATTTCATGTTTGAGACAAAATAATTAAAATATTTTGCACTTTAGTTTTTAAATTTAAAAATTATAGTAACTATTGATTATTTTATATATAATCAATTGAATAAGAACATAATATCCAAGTGTTGCAATAAATAAATAATAATAATACTAAATTTAGATAAATAGAGAAGAGAGAGAAAAAAGTAGTAATTGTATATTTTGAAAAAATAAATAACATTAGTTTATATAGATAGAAAAAATAATAATAATAAGAATAATAGATCATTTTATGAGGATAAATCTTATAAAAAGTTAAAAAAAGCAAAAATGTAGGATTAAAAATAAGAAACACAATTACATAAACCACTATTTGTGGTTTCATAAAGTTTTTTTTCTAAAAAGAAAAGAAAAAATTAGACAAATTTAAATAAATGAGTTTTATTTTTTTTTAAGGGAAAAACGAAAAACAAATGGCACCTAAGCTTTTTATTCTTTTGATCCAAGTTGACTGATAAATTCTATAAAAATTTGATTTTTTTAAGAGAAAGACTCATCTTCGTTAACTTGAATAAAAGGATAACAACTCATTAGGAATGTCATTCCGTACTTAAAAATGAGATATTTATAGGCCGCCTTGCAAGAGTATGAACACCTACAGTTGCTTATCTTTGACACCATCTAGTTGCAGCATTAAATCTAGAAAATAAGAGATTTTTGCAGTCTTGGATAACACTACCAAATTATGAAAAAATTATTAGCCGAAAATAAATTGTGAATCTGGGAGATAAATGTTTATCTTAAATCCAAAATAAGCTCTTTCTCGAGGCAAGGGCTTCAACCAAAAGAGGACTCATATAGCTGACATATATGAGATAGTTTCTATAAAATTTCCCTTAGCATCCTCTAAAAACACTCCAAACCGCCATATTAAGTATGTTGTATATTGCTTCATTGCAAGATAAATGCCAGCCCATCGGATGAACTGAACAAATCATGGGGATGTTGCATGGTGTTGAAGCTTCAGCATGGATGTACATATGAGCTCGCCATTCCCTGGAAGCATGAGAACTTTTCCCCTCCTGCACTATTGTGTGAATAGCATGCATAAGTAAGACAACCATAAAATCTTTCTACCTCTATATCCAGTTGTTCCTTGCACCCCATATATTCCATAAAGCTTTGAGTACATGTAAAATGTGATCCTTGTCGTGAAGTAATAAAACCTATAAGAGAAAATGGTCAACAAAAGTAATTGTTTAGGGTATATGAATTCCTAATCTATGCCAAACCTCCACCACCCTTGGGCATCTTAAAAAAAATATGCTATATATCTTCTTCTAAATCACACCATCGACAACTTCAAGCTACATTAATTCCTTTTTCAGGCAATCAAACTCTAGCAGGTACAACTCTTCTTAGAACCCTCTAAATAAACTCTTTTATTTTTTATGGGGCATCAACATTCCACGCACTCCTCTATAACTCCCCCTTTCATTCTTTCCCCCTGTCCTATTGAGCCTTTTGAGGCTAAAAAACCCCTAAATTTTATATTGTAAATTCCTTTTTTTTATCAAAGTGCCAGATAAACTTGTCTTCTAGATCCCTATCCCAAAAAGGAATATATAAAAGAAAAAAAATATAGTACGATCCATTTGATTTGCGAAATACAACTAGTCTGTCTTTGTCTTTTAGAAAATAGACTAAAATATCCTTATAGTTCACTTTCGTCAGATTATATGATCCTTCCATCCAATTTTTGTTTTTTTTTTCATTAAATACCTTATGAAATGATGAAATATCCCTTTTATTTTTTTCGTCAGACTAAAATATCCCGTTAAATACAATTAGTCTGTCTCTGTCTTTTAGAAAATACCTTATTCGCATCCCATTCCTTATCGGGTAGAAAGATCACTGACCTTCATTGTAGGCTCAATAAAACCCTACCCATCCTCAACAATAAATTTCTTTTCATTATGAACCAAGGATTACTCCCCATAATGAGTTATTGCCCATTCCCAACTCTATCTAAATCCATGTTTTAATATATCATACAATAGGAAGGCAGTGATTGGACTATAAATTTAAAGAGTATTTCATTTCTTGCACATGAGAGAAGCTTGTTATTCCATTTATTAGTATAAGTCCATGGTCTATCCTTAATATAATTAAACCCACTCCTTTTATTTCTCCCAATAAGCGGAGACAAGCTTATATATTTACCTTCCCCTAATGAATTATGAACTCCCAAAATACTAGTACATTATTTTTACCTAAGGAAGCACAATAGGATTCAACAAAATACCTGATTTTTGGAAATTAACTGCTTGACTCGATGCCACTTCATATTCTCTTAGGATAACCGTAACTTTAGAGCTTTTCCTATCAGAAGCTTTGAAAAAAAGAAAAAAAAAGAAAGAATCGTATACAAATAAAAGGTTAGAAATTTTTGGGCATTTGCCCTCTACCTTACTTCCATAGATCCATCCTCTTCTATCAACATCCTTAAATAGCAACAAAAGCCCCTCAAAGCACAAATAAAAAAAGTAAATGGACAAGGGATCCCTTTGCCTCAAGCCCTGCTGGGGAACTATTGGACCTACCCACTTCCCATCACAAATAACATAGTATTTAACAGAAGATACACAGAGTATAACCTACCTCACCCATTTATTTGTAAAACCCAATTTCACCATATGCTTTGGAAATATCTATTTTAAGAGCAGTTGTTCCCCCCTTCCCCCTGGTATTACATTTCATGTTATGGAGGATTTCAAAGGCTAAGATAATATTATTTTGAATCGATCTCCCATGAATAAATGTTGATTGGCTAGGGAAAATAATACTGGGAGAAGCAATTTAAGCTTATTAGCTTGAGCCTTGGCTAGAATTTTATAAAGCACATTACAAAGTGCTATGAGTATAAAATCCTTAATACTGTCTGGATAATTTTTTAGGGGGGATTAGGACAATAAGAGTGTCATTTAGAGATTCAGGGAAATACCTTTTTCCAATAAGTCTCTAAAAATATCAACCATTATGCATCAATCAGGTGCCCAAATTTTTGAAAAAATGTTGGGTTAAGTCTGTTAAGTTTTGGAGACTTATCCGGGTGTGTTTGAAGTACTGCGACTTTGAATTCTTCATTTGTAAAAGGTGCAAGGAGCCTCATATTGTCTTGTCTCATTACCTTTGATTTTACTAGCCCAAGAACCCATGAGGGGGTAGTAGCATCGCAAAAAGTTGATTTTTAGACATTGACAATTGTTCGTAAGAGAATAAATTGAGTTAAAATTGTGGTTACTACTAAATAAGTAATAATGCTCACATGGTCAAACATAGTTCATTCATAATCATTGACCCATTTTCTTGACTTCAAATTCTATATCATTTTCTTTCATAAAGCTTACTAATTTCAATCATTCATCAGCTCTATTGTTCATCTTGTCATTCATAAATTTCTCTCTCATCTCAATCTTCTTGATCATGTTCCTTTATAATATATACATTAAATATTATATGATAATTATTATATTTTGAATGTAATACATATTCAATAATAAAACAATTGAAATGAAAAATTAAAATAAGAATGAATAATAAAATAAAATTTTCATAAATATAATTTTATGAAGCAAGAAGCGTCACTAAGGGATTGTTTATTTGAGCTGAATATTGAATAATGAATCTGAATCAACATCTTATTGAGCTAAATGATTAAGTAGTGGTATTAAGAGATGAATAATTAAAATTATTTGGTAAATGAGATATCTGAATAATATGAATGAGTCGTACTTTTACATATTTGGTTGTCTATATACATGATAATTAAATTGATATTATATTATATAAGATAAACCAAACATATAAATTTAGCTTATTATTCAATTATTAGGATTTGTAAGTTTGCTAAATCGAAAAAAATAAGAATATGAAAAAAGAAAAGCTTTAATTCAAATAGAAGAGTAATTTTCATTAAACTAAATTGTGAAATAGAGCTTGGGAAATAAAATTGGGAGTGATTGAACCCACTTCTTAAGACAAGTCATAAAATAGGTATGATCGAGTTGCAAATAAACATGAACAACATAATAAAATGAAAGTTTTAGAGTTAGAAATTTGCAATCAACTCTAAGCTACCAAAATAATCCATCCTTGAAGGCACGCATCATGTTGCATTCATTATGAATATAAGGTTAAAAGTTGCTCTTATGTTGTCACTGCACTTCTAAATTTTCTTTTTTATTTCTTCACAAAAAGATATTGATAATGCAATGCCTGATCTTATTAGAATTTTCAGGCCATTAACTTATGGGCTACATCATATGGGCTTCATAAAAGATGAAATTTTTTGTAGTTGAGAGTGTTGAGCTTTGCTTTGTTGCAGGCTTAATTTCCATATTTCCTTTTAAGTTGGTCTTTAGTGGATTGATTCAAACTAGTTCATTGAGCTCAATGGTCTTCTTCAATCTTCAAATATACCTTAAGCTTTCTTCATATGGACCGGGCTTCCTTTGGCTACTTGGTCTGTCATCATTAGAGAATCAAGTTTTCTTTTTGCTCCTTAGTTCTACATTAAGCCCATGGTCCTCATCTTCTAAGCACAACCTCTTAGGTATATAAGTTATCATATTAGGCTTAGATCTCTTAGTAGGCTTCCAGGTTTGTAGCTGGTTAAGGCGCTCTCAAACTCTAATACAATGTTGAAATTTTTGGAACATTAACTTATGGGTTATGTCATATGCTTAATTCTTTATAATTGAAAGTATTGAGCTTTTGCTCCATTATGGGTTTAATCTCCGTGTTGAACTTCTAAGTTGTTGGCTTTTTGTTAAAATGGACTATGTCATTTTAACTTTACATCAATCCAACTTATATTCCCATCTTACTTTTTATCTCTTTCCAATATGAGACTTTTCATTCCTTGCATTTTTCAACATTTCTTATACACCTGTCAATCTCTTCATTCTATACTTGTATATTTTTGCATCCCTTATATTGGAGAAATTCTTAGGTAGACTTAGTCTACCACGTAAGCTATAGATCCACATAATGAAATAAATCCATATCAACAACTTTTTTTTTAACCCACATCCATAACTACTAAACCAATGCAATTACGTTTCCTACATCTAACCAAACAGGAAACATGAAATAATTGATAGGAAATAAGCTAGAGAAAAGTAAATTGTTGATGTGACTTTATTTCATGGGGTGAGTCTATGGATGATGTGGTAGACTGAGTCTATCTAAGAATTTCTCCCTCTACTAACTATGGTATTACTAATCTCTTTCTATGTGTATTTGTAACTCATGTTTTTTTAGGTTTTAAAATCTAACTAAAAGCATGGAGAGTTCTGACAAGGTCTATTTTCTTGATGTCTTTAATAAATATGGAATTGTATTTCCTTCAGTGTTTGTTCCTTCTCTTTGTCTTCCTTCTCCCTTTCTTCCTCCTTTTTTTTGCTTTAGTCTTTATATAAGCTTTATTTTTATAGTTATTTTATTAAGTTTTCTCTAGGATTTCTTTTGATTTTTATTTATTTTGTTTTAGTTTAGTCTAAATATTTATGTTTTTCAATAAAAGCTTTATTGAATCATATTTCACTTAATCTTGAGGAATTTTGCATGATTTTTATAGGAAACCAGCTAAAAATGCAAAAAGGGTGGAGTTTGAGCAAGAAAATAAGCAAGAAGGCTAGGGGTTAACACACTTAGGGCATGCCAAATAGCGCCCCTGTGTGATTTCATGGCAAATTTTACTGAAGGTCAGAGGTTGGCACGCTCTTGCTAAGTTTAAGATCTCTCATCTTGGGCCGAAAACTTCAATTCTAACACATGCCTCCTTCATGGACTTATATGAGAAGCCTTTTTGACGTGCCTAATCAAGCTTAAATCCTATCTAGACGCTGGAAGATTCCTAATTAGGAAGAAATACAAGCCTAATCAATTTTCAATCTTCAAAAGATTTCTTCTTCATTAGAGATTCTCTTTCCCAATGAATTTGAAGATTTTCCAAGGAGCCTATATAAAGAGAGAGACTAGCAAGATTATTGTCATTGCTTGTTCTATTATTCTCGACATAGTTTTCTCTCTCTCTTTAAGGCTGTAACACCCTAACACCATGTATCCAAGGATAATTAGTGTTGAGACGCTGTATAACATATCATACAGATTCATTAACAAAAATATAAGTTGCACCACATATTAAACAGTAAAAACAAGTATTAAGAAATTTCTTACTTATCACAAACAGTCATTTATGAATATATACATGAGTAAACATAGTTTTAAAGTCACCTAATACATGGTGGATGTTAAGAAGTTTAAACTCCTATAAAATATATTTACAAACTGAGGGGGTGACATATGCAGACACAACTGATTCCGACCTTTATTCCATTTCTGTCATTCTAAACAAATGAAATTTTGACTTGCTAATGCCCCGTAGTGTCAACATCTGGAAAAATATTACCATTTTATATGAGATGTCACTCAGTGAGTAAACCATCATAATGATTATTAACCATACAATAAATATTAAGCATCTCATTCAAGGCACACAGTACACTCCCAATATTTCAAAGCATTTCAAACTCCTTGGGCCATCAATGCCTAGCATGAACAATTATCAAATAATAACAACCATTCATCAAATTATTCATAGTAATAGTGTACAGATATCACATCATACTCATTTACAAAAATATAGACTATAGTCATTCAACGCATCACAGATATGATGCTAGAGAGATACATTCTAAAAGTATGATACAGATGATTGTCAGATTATTTATGTTATGACTTGTTAAACCAAACTCTCCCCGGATATCATATAATAGATTTCAAATATCAAATTTAGCTAGCCAGCTTTCAGATCATATATTTTGAGCACGTAGCTCCATATTTAGATTTTGAGCTTATAGCTCCAGATAACAGTTTTATGAGCATGCAACTCTATATAACATATCAGATTCACGAGTTAGTAATGACAGCCATAACTTCCTTTTTATCTCAGATACAGATATAACAAAATTGCATTCACAGATTAGACTCACTGGCTTTAGAATAACACATACCTTTTTGCTTAACTCACCCCTTTTCAAAATGAATCATTTCCCTTTTAGATCATAATATCAAGTATAAAATAATATCATAATTGATATATCAAACAAACATTCATCACATACAAATAACCATTATAGCTTTTACTCATAATGTATATTGTAGTAGCATCAAGGCCTGGAAGAGCCTTAAGCAAGCACCTCAATACTCATTTAGGCATTTAACCAAACATTGGTGTGCGTAACTTAAATGCTTAATATTTTTATTCCCCTTTGCATTTTTGAATCCTCGGATGATTCCATGTATTCTCCAACAAGCATTAAATAATCCTGTAATCTCAATTCAATCAATTGCTCATTAATTAATATTATTAAAATTCACCATGATATCACCATTAAATGAATATTTCTTAAGCTCTTTAAACTTCCATAACCATATAATTATAGTAACTTCAATTTAAACACCATTCTATTCAAATAACACTTGATAACATTATTAGAATGCTTTATCAACTAATTAAACTCATCAATTCATATTAAAAACATCATCTTCATGATTATCATCAAGTAGCAGAATCTTCCTCTTATACCTTAGATGTGATTTTTCTCAATTCAAGCAAATTAAAGTTCAATTCATAGTTTATATAATCAATACCAACTAATTACTACTTAAAATCATGTTTATTTCACTTAGTTCCATCAAAATCAATCTTTCCTTCAAAACCTCCTCTTTGAAACCCTAACCATATCTTCTCCAAGTCATTTAAATAACTTAGATTTAAATAAAGATTATCTCACCTTTGATGATTTCTAGCAAAAACCCTTTGATTTCAAGTGTTAATTTCAAAAGAACTCAACTTTTCTCCTTCTTCTTCTTCTCCTCTCCTTAAGTTTTGGCCCCTTCTTTCTCTCTTCTCTATTTGCTTTGTTCTTGATCAGTATCTCTTCCTTATTGTTTATATATATCAATTAGTGATGTGCAAGTCACATGATTACTCATTCCCCCCCTCCCCCTTAACTCCTCAAAGTCCCTCTTATTCATGCTTTTGCCCACACTTGTAATAATAACTTTTCTGTTATGCTAATCAAGTCCATAACCCTTCATTAACACTTTACTAATCTCATTTAGGCCTTAATTAAACATCTTAGATGATTTAATGTCACATCATTAAGTACTTAATTAGAATACTAATTGAAATGCTTCATGTGTTGGCTTCTTATTACTATGACTTGAGCACATTTAAACATCTCCTAATTAATCTCTATAATCATTTTCCACTTCGACTAACTTATAGTCTTGTGATTAATAATCTCTTACTAACATATTAAGGCAGTCTAAATTAATCAAATCACAAAAACAAACATATTTCTTTATAATGATCTTAATATACTCACTTGAGTTAATTTTTCTTGAACACCTTAAACAGATGTACCAAGACGCCAACAAGAGTACAAATATATCCTCTATATCTAAGACAGAGTGCCAAAACTTCTTAAATTTATAGTTTATCAAATTCATGCATTTGCATACTTATATTAATACCAGATGTCTCCTGTGTATGTGCATGGTTAGGAATATCATAGCCTAATATTTATCACAAAACATTTGCAAATGCATGTGTATTTATATCCATGTCACATATGTCATGTTCATAGATATAGATGTATGATCATGATAAAGTGTTTTAGGTCTAGGATGTTACAAAGCCGCTCAAGCCAATCATTGACTAGTTTTTATTTCTAAACTCTCTTTTTGTTCATTATTCTTTATGGAATTATTTATAATTTTTATTGAGTTTGATTTAATTACTATGTCCAACTAAACTCTCATATTGATTTAATTACTACGTCCAACTAAACTCTCATACTACGGATTTGATTTAGCTCAATTTCTATTCTAATTTATAATATTAGATTTGCTTTTCTTTGATCAAAGTATAATTTATTATTGAACTTAATGCTTCTAGGGTGAGTTTCTCTCATGGATTAATTTATTTCATCAATCACTATCGGAAGAAGAGTTTTTGATATGAAAAAGGTAGTAAATTACATAGGAATAATAACTTGATGCGGAAGCTATATGGTTTAACTCATGATGGGTTTTTATAAATTAATGACCTTAGGTTATGAATTCATAAACAAACTATAAAACTTAATGATTTAATTCATATTTGATTGCGCTATTGGAAGATAGGTAATTGCACCTAAAATAGCTGATAATACATTGGGAGAGCTTATTAGTAATTTTAGAGTTGTTTCCCATACTTGAACAGTTAAAATTGATTATTAAACTAATAAAATAAATTAGACAGAATTAAGTGAAGACAAAATCCCTAGTAGCTTTTAATCCTTGATTTATTTTCCTCAAATATTCTTGCTTGATTTCTTTTCTCTTTTATTTCCTTTAATTAAAATTCTTAGATTATATTCTTCTTATTGTCGTTTAAATAATAGTATGTAAACATAATTTTAATACTTGGTATACAATCTTCATAGGAATGATATTTTACTTATTTTTTTATTACTTGTTGCGATTTCGTACACTTGCGAATTTGGCCTGTCAAGTGTTTGGCACCATTGTCGGGGATTAGCGTTACCAATATTGATAATAACTACCCTATTATTAATTTAGACATTTATTTTTCTTGTTACTTTTACTTTGTTTTATTAAGAGTTTCATATGTTTATGCAAAGATCTTGCAGAGTTGAACCCTTAGTCTTTGATCTAGAAATTAAAAAGACTTATCGTAGAAAGAATACTATAAGAAGAGAACGAGATAAATAAACAAACATGGCTAATGATATAGAAATAAAGGATCTACTTCAGCATGAAGAGCAACAGGTTTTGCAACATCAGCTCAACTAAATAACACCAGACCCCGACCTCATGTTCGCACCTGGCGAGATTATACAACTCCTTCTATTAATGGGGCCACTTCAAGTATCACCAGACATAGGGTGGAAACTAATAATTTTGAGAGCAAGCCTGCAGTTATTTAAATGTTATCTACTTTAATTCAGTATGGAGGTTTGCCTAGTGAAGATTCTAATGCCCACATCATAAATTTTCTGAAGATTTGTGATACTTTCAAGCAAAACAAAGTTTCTAAAGATTCCAAAAGATTGAGAATGTTCCCTTTCACTCTAAGGGATAAAGCACATTCTTGGTTGTAATCATGCCCTGCTAGAAGTTTCACTACTTGGGAAGAACTAGCCTAAAAACTTTTGGCGAAACTCTTTCCATCTTCAAAGACCACAGAGCTTCGTAATGAGCTAATGATTTTTGCTCACCATGATCAAGAGAGTTTTTATGAAGCTTGTGAGAGATTTAAAGACCTATTAAGGTAGTGTCCACATCATAGCTTACCCAAGTAGTTACAAGTACAAACTTTCCTATAATGCATTGTCTCCTAATATAAAAATCATTTTAGATGCAGCTGTTGGTGGATCTTTTGAAGGGAAGGGGATTGATGAGGTATATGATTGGATAGAAGAGATAACAAGCAATAGTCATTACCAAAATACCTCTGAAAGGAAGAAGCTTGCAGGAGTTTATAAGATTGATGCCATCATTGCACTCAATGCCAAAGTGGATAATATGGTAAGGAAATTGGATTTGTTGACCACTAACTTCATTAATTCTATTGTACAAGCATGTGACAAGTGTAATGGGTAAAATGGAATTGGAAAATGCGTGTTGGATAATATTAATCCTTAAACTTTAGAGCATGTTAACTATGTGATGAATCAACGAAGGAAGAATTACCCATATTCTAACTCTTATGATAATAAGTTGAGAAATAATCCTAATCTTTCTTATGGGAATCCAAACGACACCTTAAACGCATCACTAGGTTTCCCTCCTCAAGAGAAAAAGCATTATGATGACCTTCTCACTGTTCTCTCTAAATCCAATCTAGAATTCATGAATGAAACTCAAGAAAATCACAGGATCCAACAAGAGAATCGTAAAGTCCAACAAGTTACAAACAGGAATTTGGAGATTCAAATGGGACAGTTTGCTAACATGATGGCTTCTAAATCTCAAGGTACGTTACCTAGTAACACTGAGAAAAATTTCAAAGAACAGGTACATGTTATCACTTTGAGGAATGAAAAGCAATTAGAGGATCCACCTAGGAAAGAGGATGTAACACCCATCGCCGAATCTCGGAGGACTTGACAACGAGCACCACATTTGGTGCCGAAACACCATCTTATCTTACTTAATAATTCTAAATCATGTATTAGAAGTGATTAAGTTTTCATAAGGAGGCAAGTAATATTTTTTTTTTTTAAATAAAAGCTTAAGGAAATTCCTGCGAAAAATTCGCAAGAGTCTCCCCTAAAAATCAACTTGCCACACAAAGAAAACAAAGTACTTCCAAATATAATCCTCCAAACTCCAATACTCCAAATCAATACAAACAAGATACGCAACACTTCTAAATATTCATAGTATTCTTAATTAATCATATACGTCATTAATTTACAAGCTTTATATATACAACTTCAATCTCTTACAATATTTTTATATATGCCATGATATATCCTATACATGTCCTACTCAAAATAAGGTATTCTTCTCTGATGCTATGCTTTCGGTTTACGTATAGCATCCACCGCTCTTAACCTGCACGTGATAAAAGTCGACACGCTGAGTATAAAACTTAGTGGTGCTAAATAACTTAGAAATACCATAAATGAGATTGCTTAAGCAACAAACTTAAAATATAACTTAAAATACTTAAATCAAACATAAAAATATCGAAGGCATACAAATCAAAATAAAATATTCTGAAAATCATAAATGAGTTCATTCTTAAGAATAAATTCACAGTTTGACAAATATAAGAAAAATTCTATAAGTATAATTATGTTTCCATTTTCTTTTATAAAATAATAGAACTTATTCTTAGTTGATGGCTCATACGTATACTGAGAGAAATATAATCAGATTTGATTACGTAGATATAGAATTGGCCTGTGAAAGCGCCACCGGATGTGGCCTGTGAAAGCACAACCAGAAAATTGATCTGTGAAAGCGCCAACCAATAATTGGCCTATGAAAGTGCCACTGGATAATAAGTGCGTCCGCTTATTCAGAAAGGCATTTAGAGCCTAGCATATGATCATAGCACATAATATAACAAAAATGCATCAAAATCGAGCATGCTCATAACCGGAATAAATCTCATCTTACCATATTTCAACCATGCATACTTGAGCCCAAAACAAATCCTTTTCTTCATAAAATATCTTATTCCTTATACATAATTTCTTAGCAAAACCTTTCACAATTTAATAGTTATTATTACAAAATTTCTTGACTTGAAACTTCATTAAAATGCCAAGGTCATACTTATGAAATTCAAAGCTTTTCTTTTTCAAATATATACTTAAAATACAATTAAAAAATACTTAGTAAACCTTAAAAGTATCACTTATAACCAAATGACAATAAATCCCTTCTTTCACTTTTTCAAAGTATCATTTAAGTTGTGTAAAATTCATAATAAGCTTAAAACCAAATATATTAAATACTATTCAAAAACATACTTATCAAACATCAAATTATAAGTATAATTAAACATAAAAATCAAGGGAAACTCAAGTCCCTTTCCCTCATTATGCTTTGGCCTCTCTTACTAATGAAGGGGAAAGATTTTCTTTTCAAATTAACCACATTTTCCATACTAAAGCATCAAAACTTACATTTTTCAAATACATACTTAAACTTATTTTTCTTAACTTGTTTAAAACTTACAACGTGTAACATTTACCATTTTTCATACTTAATAAATTCAAAGCGTACATATTCAAAACATATACTTAGTATAGCATAAAAATACTTAAACCAAGCTTTAAAGGAAATGAAAATCAAGCCTTACCAACTACAAGGAGGTTCGACCTCTTTTTGAAAATAAAGGAGGAATGATTTCCTCCATCAAAAATCTTAATTACTAAATCAAAGTCACCACCGAAAACCATTAATATCATTACTTAGAGCAAATAACCATAAAACCCATTTTTACCCATCTCAAAGCTTTCTTTTAGTTCTCCAAAATCATAAATACTTAAAATTCAAAATGGAGATCTAACCCACCAATTAAATACTTCTCAAATAACACTTAATAAACCATAAAAACATTACTTAGGATTAAGTAATCATAAAACCCTTTTTTTCACATTTTCAAAGCATTCTTTAATTCATAAAAATTTCATAATGAACTTAGAACAAACTATAGCAATTACCATTCAAAAACACACTTAACAAACATCAAATTAAAGGCAAAATAAAGTAAGGAAAACCAAGAAAAATCAATGCCCTTATACCCTTAAGGTTCGGCCTCCTTAAGTGCATTAGGAAGGAATCTATTTCTTTTTCAATTAAGCATTCTACCATACTATTTAACCTTCCAAAACCTCATTTAAACAAACAAATATCAAGATATCAACACAAAATACAAAATCCCCAAAATTCATCAAAAACCTAAAAATGTCAAACTTTGTAAATTGAAAGGAAATGAAAAGTAATAGTGCACTAACCTTATAAAACAAGCTCAATTGAGCTTAGAAAGCCTCACTCAAGCTTTCCCCTTTACTTTAGAGGAGGGTTCTCCAACCTCTTCAAAGTAGTAAACAATTTATATCAAAATCAAGAAAACCCAAAAAGAAGAAGATGGAGCATGTTTTAAACATATTCTAGCATATATTTTCGATGAAATTCACATTAAAACTCTTAAAACTAAAAATCACAACTTACTTGTTTAGTAACAATTCTCCAAATTCCTTGATTCTAATAACTAAATACCACTTCTTTAGCTTAATTCTTCAAGTTTAATTACTAAAATTTGGTTGAATTTGGTGGTTTAGTGTAGTTTAGAGGTAGAGAAATTGAAAGAAAATGGAGGAAGAGAAATGGTGAAGTTGGCATGGAACATGGAGAAGAAGAAGAGAAAATGAATATTAAGATAATGATAGGTGACTGTAATGCCCCTAAATTTTGGATCTCAAAATGGTATTATTTAGTTCGGGTCAAGAATGGTATCGGCCGAAAGAGAAATAATATCTTATTTGGACCCGATAATGATATTGAACATAATTAATATTTGGGCAGTTAATTAGATTTTATGTGATTGATCTTAATAAATTAAAGTTAAGATATAAATTTTTCATGACAAAGTAAGTAATAAATTATTGGTGAATAGTAGTTTACCGGTCTATGAATAGTACCACCAGTCCGGGACTTCATAACATTTTGGTCCAGAAAAATTAGTATGGATGCTTAATATTTTATTTAATATATTTGGAGTATGTTTATATGATTTAAGTTGGTGAAAAATATTTCATAAATATTTTTGGAGAATTTAAGTATTTGATGAATAGTGTTTTCTAGTGTAGTATATTAAGAAATAATTGAGAAATTATTTTGATAGAGTTAATTTAATAAATTGGTGGAGTTAAATAATATTTGGAGGATAATTATTTGATGAATATTTAGAGCCCTTGGATGAGAATACTAGAGACCAAATCCTAGCTATCCATTTGACATAAAATGAAGTAACCAAGTTTGACTTTGCTACTTAAAAACAACACTTATCCAACACTATTCCTTCTTCTTTCTCCCATCTCCAACGCCACACTCTCCCTCATTCTCCTCCATGTTCTTTCATTTTCTCTACTACTAAACTATCCACAATTAAGTGAATTAAATCAAAGTCTAGTAATAAGACTTGAAGAATTAAGCATAAAAGAGTGGTATTTGGTGATAAAATTCAAGAATTTGGAGTTTACAATAAGTTTGAGTAAGTTGTGATTTTTGACTCTAATGATTTAATTAAGTAGTTCATAGCTTAGATATGTTAGATTAGGCACTAAATCATGCTTCATCTTGTCCTTGTGTCATTTCTTGATTTTAATGTTGATTTTTGCTACTTTGAAGAGGTTGGAGAACCATCTTCTAAAGGCAAGAAAAAGGTTAAGAAATAAGGCTTTATAAACCTATTCAAGCTTATTTTCAAGGTTAGTGCAATAATATTCTGTTTCCCTTTCATTTCCTTAAAGTTTTCAATTTTTGGGTTTGAAATGAATTTTGAGTTTTCTTGTGATTTTGTTGGGGAAATGCTTAATTGGTTATTTTTATATGATTTTCCATGTTTTCTAAGCATGATGAAATGCTTGAATGGGAAGAGGGACATCCCCAGCTCCTTCCCCTACCCTTGGCCGAACCTCCTTAGGAGGAAGGGCATGAATTTTTCACTTCATGCTTTTGTGATCTTTTAATGTTAATGAGTTTGTTTTTAAGTAATTTGAAGATGCTTTAAACCACTACTTGATATTTTAATGTTTAAGTATTTTTTCAAGACATAAAGAAAGTTTGAATGTGTAAAAAAATGAGTTTTAAGATTAAATGTTTTCAAGTAATGTTTTTATGGCTTTATTAAGTGTTATTTGATAAGTATTTAATCTGTGTTTTAAATCCCCATTTTGAATCTTAAGTACTTATGATTTTGGAGAATTAAAAGAAAGCCTTAAAAATTAATGAGAAGTGTTTTATATTTATATATATACTAGTAAGCATTTAAAGGGGTGTTAATAAGTGAAATTGATTTGTATTTTAAGTACATTTTGAATATGAAGCTTTATTTTCATAAGTGTGAAGGTTAGTAAAACTTTTATGAGCTGTAAGATTTAAGGAAGTAAGAAAATTTAGTTTGAAGCTAAGTATAATTTTGGAAATGGAAGCTTAAATGCTTTGGTATGAAAGGTGGTAATTTTTTGCAAGTTAAGAGTTGGTGAAATTTGAAATAAAAGGGGTTAAGCCTTGAAATGTTTAAGTATGAGTCTTAAGAAATTTTTGAAATAATAAGTATTAAGTTATTTTGAAGTAAAAATGTTTAGGCTTTGAAATGTTTTGCTAAATGTTGGTTTTAAGTATTTTAAGCTAAGTATATATGTGTATTATGAAAGTATTATTTTTGGTGGGAACATGAGTAGGTTTTGATAAACTTTACAAGTTGTAAGTTTTAAAGAAGTTAAGAAAAATAAGTTTAAGTTAAGTATGTGTTTGTAAAATGTAAGTTTTGATGCTTAAGTATGGAAAATGTGGTTAATTTGAAAAGAAAATCTTTCCCCTTCATTAGTAAGAGAGAGACCGAAGCATAATGGGGGAAAGGGGGCTTGAGTTCCCTTGACTTTTATGTTTAATTTTACTTATAATTTGATGTATGATAAATATGTTTTTGAATAGTATTTAATATATTTGATTTTAAACTTATTATGAATTTTACACAACTTAAAGGATGCTTTGAAAAAGTGAAAGAAGGGATTTATCGTCATTTGATTATAAGTAATACTTTTAAGTTTTACTTATGTAGTTTTAAATTTTATTTTAAGTATGTATTTTGAAAAAAGAAAGCGTTGAATTTCATAAGTATCAATTTGACATTTTAATGAAGTTGTAAGTTAAGAAATTTTGTAATAATAACTATGCAATTGTGAAAGGTTTTGCTAAGAAATTATGTATAAAAAATAAGATTATCTGTTAAGGAATGGATTTGTTTTGGGCTCTAGTATGCACGATTGAAATGTAGTAAGATGAGATTTATTCCGGTACATGAGCATGTTCGGCTTTTAAGCCTTTCTGTTATATAGAAGTTATGATCATATGCTAGGCTCTAGATGTCTTATGAATAAGCGGATGCGCTTATTGTTATGTGTGACGCTTTCACAGGCCATTAGGGGCGCTATCGCAGGCCTCGTTTCTGATATGGGGTGTCGCTTTCACAGGCCATTAGAGGCGCTTTCATAGACCTCGTTTCTGTTATTCTGATATTCTGAAATCGAATCAATTATATTTCTCTTAGTATACGTATGAGCCCTCAACTAAGAATAAGTTTTGTTTGTTATAAAGGAAAATGGAAATATATTTGTATCTATAGAATTTTTCTTATATTTATCAAACTATGAATTTATTCTTAAGAATGGACTTATTTGTGATTTTTGAAATATCTTAATTTGATTTATATACTTTCAGTATTTTAGTAATTGATTTCAGTATTTGAAATTATATTTTTAGTTTGTTGCTTAGGCACCCTTATTTATTGTACTGTTAAGTTATTTAGCACCACTGAGTGATATACTCAGGGTGTCGATTTTTATTATGCGCAGGTTAGAGACAATGGGTGTTACTTGAGGACCGGAGGCTTAGCACAAGAAAAAGAAAATTCATTTTGGGTAGGACATGTATAAGATATATTATGGCATGTATAAAAATATTATAAGAGATTGAATTGTATATATTGAGTTTGTAAATTAATGAGAATTATGATTAATTAAGAAGTTTTATCTTATTGTGAATTTTAAAGTGAATGGTCGTTAGCAATTAAATCTTGGAATGGATGATATCATGTTGTGATAGAACCTAAGTTGATTGATATGAATATTTAGAAGTGTTGCGTGACCTCTTATGTTGATTTGAAGTTTTGGGGTTTGGAGGAATTAATATTGAAAATGTTTCTATTTTCTTTTGTGTGACAAGTTAATTTTTAGGGGAAATTCTTGTGGATTTTCCGTAGGAATTTCCTTAAACCTTGTTTTAAAAAAATATTACTTGCCTCCTCATAAAAACTTAGCCACTTCTAATATATGATTTAGGATTATTAAGTAAGATAAGACGATGCTCCGGCACCGAATGTGGCGCTCGTCGTTGGGTCCTCCAAGATTTAGTGGTGGGTGTTACAGTGACTTTAAATAAAAAAGTCAAACTTGGCTACCTTATTTTCTATCAACTGGATGGCTAGGATTAAGTCTCTAGTATTCTCATCCAAGGGTTCTAAATATTCACCAAATAATTCTCTTTCAAATATTATTTAACTCCACCAATTTATTAAATTAACTCCATAAAAATAATTTCTCAAGTTTTTCTTAATATATTTCACTAGAAAACACTATTTATTAAATATTTAAATTCTCCAAAAATACTCATGAAATATTTTCTACCCACTTAAATCATATAAACATACTCCAAATATATTAAATAAGATATAAAGCATCAATAATAATTTTTTCGGACCAAAATATTACAAAGTCTCTGATTGGTGGTATTATTCTCAAACCGGTAAACTACTATTCACCAATAATTTATTATTTACTTTGTCATGAAAAATTTATATCTTAATTTTAATTAATTAAGACTAATCACATATAGTCTAATTAACTCTATGAATAATAATTATGCTCAATATCATTTTCGGGTCCAAATAAAATATTATTTGTCTCTTGGCTAATACTATTCTTGACCTGAATCAAATAATATCATTTTGAAATTCAAAATTTTAGAGCATTACAAAGGAAGAAAAGCAAGCACAGAATAAGAAGAAGATCCCCATCATTTATCTTGAAGAGAAAAAGGAAGTAAAGTCTTATGTTCCACCAGTCCCTTTTTTATAAAGGCTCAAACAATTAAAAGATGATAAAAGTTTTCTGAAATTTCTCGATGTTTTCAAAAAGTTGCAAATCAACATCCCTTTTGCTGAAGTTCTTGCTTAAATGCATAGCTATGCAAAATTCTTGAATAAGATCTTAAGCAAGAAAAAGAAAATTGATGACCAAGGAACAGTAATATTAACGAAGAAGTGTAGTGCAATCATTCAAAATAAATTGTCTCCAAAGTTAAAAGATCTAAGAATTTTTACTATCTCTTGTGATGCGGAAACCCCAAGATTAGCATGCAATCTGAATTCCAGCAAGCAATTCAAGCAAGAACACTAACCAAAGACAATCCCTTCCCTACCAAACCCCCAAACAACAAGGATTGAGAACGTGGATTATAGGGTAGAAATAACAAGAAAGAAAACACCACAAGATGAAATCTTGATAAGTAATCAATTCTTGATGCAACAAGTGAAGAAGACAAACTCCCCACTCAAAGAAAAAAACAAGCAGCCACAAGTTTGTGATAAAAACAACTTCCCGTTTTACATGTTAA
>CANUEX010023950.1:0-25704 GCA_948099535.1 Jatropha multifida | reverse complement strand
GTATGATAGGAACAGTTTGAACATATTATGACAAATAAATATTTGTATGAGAAATATTTTTATTATATGGATATGGGTCCGAGCTGCGATTAGTACTTAATACTAATGCTGGGTCAGAATTATTAACTCTGATTGTCTTATAAAAAAAAAATGTCATAATATGGGCTTGCTATTCCGACAGTCAAATGATAATAGGGATGAATTGTGATAGTTTAGGCTTACTACGGGCCTCGGGTGCCTTAAGCTTACCTAGGTCCTAGTGCCGGTCCGGCCCACGGTTTTGGATCGTGACAAGTATGAAGTTATTATTGTAAATGAATATGATTATATATTAAATCCAAATGGCTTTTTAATTTTATATATATTTTAATCCATTAATAAAAATAAAATTTAAACATTTGCAAATATTTAGAATTTAAAATTTTAAAATTTACTTAATTAATTATAATGAAATATGAATAATTTATTTATATTAGTATTTTTGTTAAATTATAATGATAAGATTATTTTAGGAAATAAAGACAAATAAATTTTCATTTAAGAATTGTTTAAAATATAATTTTATAAAATTTATTTAAATTTTTTATTTTAAATTGTAGCATATCAAACATGATAAATTTATTTGCAAATAAATTTCACTTAAAATTTATTTATCTTATAATAATCGTTCATTTATTTTAAATATTATTTAAAATATTTAATGGATCAATATAAAAATTAAAGATGACATAAAATTAAAATAACGAATTTCAGAAAAAAATTTATTAATTCAGCCGTCAATCATCCATTAGCCCTGTCACTGCGCCAACGTCATGTAGCAATAGCATGTACAGCTGCGGCAGCCTTACATGTAATTACCAATTTTAAATATATTACTATATATTATATATATACACACGACAAAATGATTCCGTGCACTAATCTAATTCACCTTTTTTTTTTTTCGAACCTTCCTAAAAATACGTCCATATGCATTCCAATCCATCTTCTAACTACGTGTATATACATTTCAATTTGTCTTCTAATCATTTTTTTTCTTTTGTTTATTTCTTTCTTTTCCTTCCTTTATTTGGAAATGGCAACTTGTAAGCCAGCAAAGCCACCCTTGACTTAACTGGCCAATTATGGCCTAGGGTCTGCTCTACTGTTTTGTTTGTGCATCCTTTGTCCTCAACTTGGAAATTTCGAACGCCCAAAATTGAATGTTCCTCCTTTGTTTGGACTGCACAATGGGCATGCGCTTACGTTGGATTTGTTTGATTTATATACAATATTAAAAACAAGAATTTTTATCTCTTTTTTATTTTTTGAAGCTTCTAATAGAGAAAATAAATATATTATACCTTAAGAACTAATCAAATATAAATATTTTAATGTAATTACCATTCATTATTTCAGATTTGTTGGTTGATTTTAGTCGTAGATATTTTCGCTTCTTTGACAAGTTTACGTACACAGAATAATTGTACCTTTGAGAAAATTTTTCCAAAAAAAAAAAAAAATGTTTCCTTGAAAAATAGGGGCAGAAAATGGGTTCATCCCTATTGGAAATTATTTTCAAATTCTGCTAAAGCTGGGCAAATGGTTTGGTCCGACCCAATTCATTATTTTTAAAAATAATTTTATTTTCAGTTAATATAAAAAAGAAACTCACAATTTTTCAGTTTGAAAATCTAGGAAAACCAAAAGAAACCGATCAAAATCCAATCAATTTGTCTTAAAATCAAGCTGAATTGGGCCGGTTTAATTCAATTATTTATGAATTTTGATTTAGTTTGGTTTCATCCAAAAAACTTCAATGTGGTTTAATTCAATTTGAATTTAACCAATTTAATGTTCACTTTTATTTACTGTGATATTACAAATTAATTAAAAATATTAATATTTTAATTTTTAAGAATATAAAAAATTTTAGAATCATAGAATATTATTATTAAAAAATTTTATCACTAGATATGAGAAAAGTTAATTCCTTTATTCATTATTTTTTTTTTTGAAGGTGACCTTTATTCATTTATTTGGACAAATGGAATTAAGGAAAGAAGTTTTTTTCCTAATTTGTTCCCAACGTTGCATTACTACATTCTTCTTCACTTCAATTCAAATTATATCATGCTCTTTGCATTCAGTAAGCTAATTAATACAAGAAGGGTGCTAAATCAATGCTCTATTGAAAAAATGAATAAAGTTCAATTTGATCCCTCAATTTGTTTAATAGGACTGAAAAGGTTAATTTTGATCTTTTGGGCCAATTTAGCCCTTCAATTTGTATAAAATGATTAAAAGATCCAATTTCACTTTTTAGGTCAATTCAACCCATGAATTTATTTAAAATGATTAAAAAAATATTTGACATTTTGAGTCAATTTAACCTTTAATTCTTCATTGTACTTACAATGTGAAAATCATTATATAAATATTTATTAAAATTATATTTAGGATCGAGCTAACTAATTTATTAAAAAATTAATTAATTATAAGATATAAAAAAATGATATATGAAGCTATTTACCTTGATTGATGGTTTTGAGTTTATAAATATATATTAATTTGAACATTTTAAAATTGACCTCTGTTGCTGAGTTATTACTTATGAAATTATTTTGATATTGAATAAATTAAAGTTACAATGCATGTTAATAAATTTATTATATTTTAAGAAATGATGTTTTTATGGATTTTAAATTTATATTTATAATCATTAAAATAATTTGATATGAGTATTCTTAATGTAGAACAAAAAGAGATGAAAAGTCAATCGTGTTAAATTCAATCAATTATTTATTTGTAAAAATCAAGATAAATTCAATGATTAAATTGACCTAAAAAGTGAAATTAGATCATTTTAATTATTTTATATAAATTCAAGCGTTAAAAATTGACTCATAAGATCAAATCTGACCTTTTTAATATCGGTAAACAAACTTAGAGGTCAAATTTGACTTTATTCCATTAAAAAAACTGCAAGCACATCCTTCATTTCAAGAAAGTTAATGTATAGAATTTGAAATTTCGGAAGACCGGCGAACCAATTTCCAATTAAATGAAGGGTTTTTGAAATGGATGCGATATTTCCAATTTCCAATTTCCAATCTGATCAATTTTATGGGTTTAGCTTTGTAATCGATTTTAATTAGTGGCAATATTTTTTTTATTTTTTAAATGTAATTTTGACAATATAATTATACACGACTGCTAAAAATTTATAAAGTTAGGTCTCTCACTCTTAATAATATTGATTAACAACGATTTGCTATCAGTAAATTATTCAATATAAATTTATAAAGTTATAACAATTTTCTCAATATTAAAAAAAGAACATCTCTTGCAAAAATTTGGTTCTGTCTTTAATTTATTATTTTTAAAAATTACATAATAACTTTTTAATAATTTGAGACACCTATAATAAAATATCCATATAAATTAGAAATTTACCATTGCAAGATCACTTCATTCTTTTTCATGTATTAATTTGAATTGATTAAATTTTTAAAATTTTAAATTTTGAAATTTGAAATTCAATTTAACAAATAATGATAATAACATCACTTGGAGTGTCCAAATAATAATTTCTATCGATTTTGTTATATGAGTTTTTTTTAATTATTCTATTAATTTTTTTTTGTTATAGTTATGGTTGGAGAATCTACTGTTACTTCCACCTCACCATCCCAAATTGATAGAAACACTTTCCTTTTTTACTTATCTCAAATTATAGCTAACTTACCATTTTAATAAGTTAGTTAATATATTATATCCATATATTTAATGTTATTAGTTGTTAAAAATAACTTTCTTTTTTTTTTAATTACTCTTTATTTTTCAACTCCATTATTTATGGACAATCATTTTGGAAAATTGAAAATACGAGTATTTACTAAATTCAGCCATTTTCAATGCATATTGCTTAATTTTGGTTGATGAAAAAAAGTCAATGATAGATTAATAATTTTATTTCATCTCAAAATAATGATATAATTTAAAATAAATGCAAATTTACGTTTATAACTAAAATTACTAATTTTCTCAATTCCAGTGAAATAGGAAATATGCCCATTAACTATGGAGGAAAGAAACTGTACTAGAGTGAATAATTATGATAAGAAGAACAATTTTATAATTAAAATTTTAATTTATCATTTTTTAATATTTATTTATGTATTAATTTGTTTTTATATCTTTTATGCACTATATAAATTGTTTGAATAAATACTTTTTATTTTTTAATTCATTTCAATGTAATCTAATTTATATGAACAAATGAATATCTTTGGACGATGGATACCTAAGGATAAGGGCTAATTGTGAATATACCCAAACCCATTGGATTTAGGGATGAATAAATATTCTCTATATTTTTAATTTATTTAATTATAAATTCATCTATTTATATTTATTTAACATTTTTAATATTTCTTTAAATTTTAATATATTATTTAAATAATAAAAATAACCTACTGAAAATATATAAAAATAATATATTATATAATTTAATTTTAAATTGCATTAGACTTTTAGCGCACACCATTGCGAAAGACGCATCTCTCTCTACCTACTACCGCCAAAATACAGTGAACTTTTTTTTTAAAAAAAAAAAAAAAACTGTCGGAAAACTAAACCAACAAAATCTGATTCCTCTTCCACCAATTTTTTTTTTACTTTTTCAAACCACTGTTTAATTATTTCTTTTCCTTTACAAATATTGACGTTGGGGTGCCATCTAACGGCCGCTGGGAGTGCGCATGGAGATAACATACGCCTCTTCCAGCTCTCGCGACCTCACGTCCATCACCGCTTCTTCCTCCGGATCCGGCAACGCACCGATGTCCGGAGCCCGACCGGTTAAGATAATTCCTCTGCAACATCCAAACTCGACGTCGTCTTTCGTCTCTTCCTCTTCTACTCCATCCGCTCTCTTCTCCCGTTGGGCTACGAAAGTAAAGCGTATGTCCTTGACTCAATGGATCGAAACTTTTTTGCCTTGTTACCGTTGGATGAGGAATTATAAATGGCGCGAGTATTTCCAGGTCGATTTAATGGCTGGTACTACCATCGGTGTTATGCTCGTGCCACAGGTGATTCTACTCCTCTATTTCTGTGATTGGCTACAAGTAAAATGATCGGAAAACTGAAGCAAATTTTGTAATTATAGCATTTTTTTCCTTGGAAAATAAACATGACAACTGTAACACTAACATGCATGCTTGATGCTTGTACACGCACATACGGAGCTCTGTTTTCTGTTTGGTTCACGAGAAAACTGTTTGAAGTCCAGTAGATAGAATGGAAGCGACACGAATATTGTGTTTGACGACGGAAATAATAATCTGCTATTTGAATCTCTCTCTTCTGCTTTCTTTTTTTTGTCGCTAACTTTCCTGTACTTTGTTGACAATCAAACGGCGTTCAACAGTGTGAAAATCACCGTATTATTGTTTTAACGATCAGTCAACTGTAATTGATTGGTTTCATTTCTTTTCTTCCTGATTTGGATAGATGTCGAATTGGATTCTGCTCTTCAGAGCCCAGTTGCTAATTCTTATTTCTATGGATTTGTTTTCAAATTTCAATTATTGCTGCTTTACTACTTGACTTTTGGTCTCTTAGTGGTTGCTTTTACTACAAGTTTATACCAATTAGAGAGTAGAGGCCATATTTTTTCTGTTTTATGATTTGTTTTGGCCACTAGAATAATTGCTAAAATTTCATTTTTAAGTCTGGTCGTGTTTGGTTTGTATAGGATGTTGGCAATTGGACTTTGAAGTTTTGAGCAACCAACGCATATTAAATTGTTTAATATTATCCTGTTATTTTGTTTTTGTTTTTGTTACTGTTACTATCTGTCCACAATTTTAATTTTTGTGGATTTAGAAGTGTAGATGAGTTTGATTGGCTTGTTAACTGTTTTGTGGTAATTGAACAGGCAATGTCTTATGCAAAGTTAGCTGGGCTTCAACCAATTTATGGACTTTGTAAGTTTAGCATTAGATTTTTAAAGTCTAAGATTTATCTAGTTCCCTCGTTTTTGGCTTGAATACTTTTGAAAATTCTATCTGCAGACAGAATTCAGAATTTCTTTTTTTAAAAAGATCTTTACTTCAAGTCCTTACTTTGTGTCTTTGATCACTCTTAAGCTATATTTGTTAAGGCATGATGAAACATAATGTAATGTAATCAAATAAAAAATTCTTATATAAAACCAAGATGAACTATTACATTGGAAATGCTTTGATTACATTACATTATTTATTACATCTTACCAAACATAATTTTAGTTTCTTGAACATAATTTTAGTTCCTTGTGGTACCATTGGCACCATACTGACGTAATAATCTGATGAAACAGTATCATTGCAATTTTCTTGAATATTGCTGATGGATTATGATTATGATTTTTTTTTTTTGAGGCATTCGTTTTTGTTCTTCACCTCTCCATCAATTCCAGATTTAATTCTACATATACTGTACTTGTTTTGCAAGGCAGACACTGGTTTTGTGCCAGTTTTTGTGTATGCCATATTTGGGTCTTCTCGGCAACTGGCAACTGGTCCTGTGGCATTGGTTTCCCTGCTAGTCTCTAATGTTTTGGGAGGAATTGTTGATTCGTCTGATAAATTATACACTGAACTTGCCATATTGTTGGCCTTTATGGTTGGAGTTGTAGAATGCATAATGGGGCTTTTAAGGTACCGCTGCTCAAATTTATCATCACACTAATAGTCACAAAATGTGTTCTTGCATTCTGATTACTTTTATATCTCCATGTCTATGCATAAGTTTTTTTTTATGTCCTCTGAGCAGAAAAGCCAAAACATAGAGTTTTGCTGTTGTGGGTAAAGTATTTGATGCCCTTCAAGGGAAAACATCTAGAGTTTCTTTGTTTAAGTGCATACCTGCACTGTGAAGTTATTATTTGAAAAAGAAGACCTTTGTTTACATTCTTTTCTTTTGTAGACTTGGATGGCTTATACGCTTCATTAGCCATTCTGTGATTTCTGGCTTTACAACTGCATCAGCAATCGTGATTGCATTATCTCAAGCAAAGTATTTCTTGGGATATAGTGTAGTACGAAGCAGCAAGATTGTGCCTTTGATCAAGAGTATAATATCTGGAGCAGATAAGGTATGATTGCTCAAGTGTTAGATGCTCTATATAGTAACTGTATTCTGACAGCTGCATTTTCTTATACTTCTTCATTTGAGCAGTCTCTTACAAGGCCCCCCTAGAAAAGTCCTTTTTAGGTAGATTTGGTATGCAATAAGTGTTTGATTAACTTTTTGTGTTGTCTTGAGTGTAATCTTATTAGTTTCATCATGTTCAAATCAGTAGAATTCTCAATAACGTATCTCTTTGCATGTGCTCAATGATTTATGTGTGGTTTGAACAACTGGATGAATAATTCAGATAAGGTGACTTGATTATAATTTCTTTTGAAATATTGGGGCCAATAGTAAACTAAATAAACTTATGTCCTCCAAAGTCCAGACTTCGTTAGAGATGAAGTCCATGAAGATATACAAAATGAGGAAAAGAAACTTATATTGCTTAATTGTCACTTGTTGAACTAATAGAATTGTTGCATATATTTTTTGTGAAAAATTATTGATGAGAACATAAAAACTGCCATAAATGTAAGATTCCAAAAATCCTTGTTAAAATCCTTCAAAGATTATGGCTGTTAGGTATAAGAGGAAACTATGAGCAGCCATACTGAAAATCTGGTGTTTTACTTTGGTGGCAACTGCCAAGTTTTGATGTGGCCTGATGTGATTGCATTTCAGTTTTTATCTAAAAATTAGTATATTGACAACTAATAATCATATATTTGAGTTGCACCTACTTTTTTCATCTATACTAGTCTTCTTCTGATTTGTGAATTACCCTCCACATGTCATTTACTAAAATTCAGTGTGTGATGTCTGCTGCTATCACTCATTAATTCCCTTTTAACCACAGGTAGTATTTTCCTTTTGTAGTTCTCATGGCCTCCTTTTGTGATGGGATCTAGCATTCTTGCTATACTTCTAGTAATGAAGCATTTGGTATGAATCAATTCCCTTTTTTTTTTTTTTTGGGTTATAGAGTGTGTTTTTCTCAAGATTGGTAGTTATGATTCTGGTACTCCATGTGAAGGGAAAATCAAGGAAGCAATTCAGGTTCCTTCGGGCAGCAGGTCCCCTTACAGCAGTCATTTTAGGCACAACTTTTGTTAAAATATTTCACCCTTCATCTATTTCTTTGGTGAGAATGCTTAACTGCTTAAACTTATTGTAAGCTATTTCTATCTTATTTTAGATCTTATTCTTGAATGCTATATTTGTTTTATGAAAAAAAAAAAAAAAAAATCTTTGCTAAAACTTTCAAATATTCATGTACTTCCATTTAGACCACACTCATGCGTTGCGCAAGTGTATTGAAAATTTTCATATATAATAACATAAATATATTATAAATCTAAAACTGATGAGTGATATAATTCAGCACAGGATTATTATTATATTTGAAATCCATGGATTATGTGACTCATACAATGCCATGTGGCTTCTCCAATAGTTGCTACATTCTCTTATTGTATGACAACATTTATCCCCTTCCAATGAAACTTTAATGTTATTGTGTCTTTATTGTCTGTGTAATTGGCAGTTAACAACCCTCTTGATACTGTTATAGAAAGGGTATCAAGAGGAAGAATTTTAATATATATATATAAATATAAATGTGGCAATCTTCCAGTAGAATGGATATTTGACTCATCTGAGTTTCTAAAGGTAGCAATCATGTGTCTAAAATCAGCACTGATCTACTCTCATGGTGCTTGTTATTTGCAGAGGCAGGGAAAATCAACTTAACTTATATTCTAGTCATTAATTTTATTAACTTTTGGTAGGATGAGCAGCTCTGTTCCCCAAACTAATAAGTTACTTGTATGCTTTTTTTGTAAATAGAGACTTCTGAATTTTAGTTCTGCTGTGCTACATATGTTTCCACAACCTAGTTGTAGGAGATAAATCTTGAATGTGTAACTCTTGCTATTTGTATATTTAATGGCTTAATTTCCTTGCCCTGGTTTGCAACAACTGGTCTAATCTAATTAACAAAATAATCAGTACTGGAAACCTTTTATTGCTAAATATTCTTTCACCTGTCTGCATTATTATTTTTTTTTTCTGCATGATTTTTGGCTAAATAAATCATAGCCAGTATCAACTGAGAAATTTGGTGTTGTTTCAGGTGGGGGATATACCCCAGGGTCTCCCAAGCTTTTCTATTCCCAAAGAGTTTGGTTATGCAAAGTCTTTAATACCGACGGCAATTCTTATTACTGGTGTAGCCATATTGGTAAGCGAAGTTATGAGGGTCAATTCTATTTGAGTCACACTTCTCATTTCAATCGCATTAAATTTTTTACTATAGGAATCTGTAGGTATTGCAAAAGCTTTGGCAGCAAAGAATGGGTATGAGCTGGACTCAAACCAGGAGGTATGTAAAGTCCAATTTGTCATTTTCAAACAGTAACTCTAGTGCTTAGGGTTAGAAGAATTTGATTTCAATCTAGAGATTATAGATCTCTGGCATTGTTCCACATTGGTTAGTTAATTATAACGCAATACATGTAGTTATCAGAGGATGCTTTTTGGCTTTTGAAATATCAACTGAATCTTGTAATTATCTTATTGCCATGGCACATTAGTATTGATTAGTTAGTCCAGTCAAGAATTTTTCCAAAGGTCTGTGGATTTCAAAATTGAAAAATCCATTTCACGTATGAAAATCCCTTACCTGACGGTTTCAAAGTTTTGGGATGACTTGGTTTGGGGATTTGACCTTTTAGATTCATTTAATGTAAGACATAACAACTTGTAATTCAAAGGAATCATGACAAAAGAATCATCAATCATTTTTTTTTTCTGAGAAAAGAAATCTAAAATTTTCAACAATAGATTTTAGTGTAAGAAAAATGTTCTACACGAAAGAAATCCCAAAAGTCTTAACCATGTATGCAAAACCTGTATTTTTGTTTCAAATAAAAAGCTTTTTAAGTCTGAATATCATCTCTGAATGGTTAAGGACATGTCAAACATTCTAATAAGATTACAAATATAGTTTAAATTAAATATGAAAGATCAAAATAATCAGGATACATTAAATGTTATGTCAATAATACTTAAAACTAAATAACTTTTTGATTTTATATCATTATCTTGTTTAATATGTTTATAATTAATTACCATATATAAACTATGTTGCACGGAAACTCTCTTTAGCTGCTGGTTTCCGCATTTAAAACTCCTCAAAAAAGTATCTGGACCATCTCTGTAAATTTGGTAAACTCGAAGTGCATTTCTTTAATTTAAAATAAATAAATACAAACCCACATATGTATTTTTGAGTATGGAACTCGTAAATGAGTATTTTCTTTTCTTTTCAATATGGTCAAATGTTGATTGGAATGACTTGTGTTGGATATCTTTGACGGTTTGTAAAAGATGTATTTTTTACATTCATAAATATATCCCTATGTTTTTTTTGCTTTTTTTTATTTATTTCCCTGCATTTCCATTTCCTATATGTTTGAAAATGATCTTTCCTTGTGTTCTTTCCCTGTTCCTGAGTTTCAAGTTTCCATTTCTGTGTTTCCACATTTCCATGCAACCGTGTATAACTTATGCACGTCATTATATGTATGTATCATATATGTCATAATGCCCTAACACCATGAATTCAACACATTGGTTTGTGAAAACTACTAAACCTAGTTCTAAAAGTAGAACTTTCAAGTACATATATAAAATGTTTATTTGATAAAATCTATAAATTAGGATATATATAATTTTTTGTACTTAAAGAAATCACTTTTACACTTAACATCTCACAGAATTTAAATTTATTCATATACAACTTGATAAGTTATGATGAAATCATTTAATATTTACATTGACAAGAGAACCTGATATACTGTGAACATATATTCAAGTTTTGTTTTTGCCTGCATGATCAATAAGAGGTGCAAATTCTGCTTGGTGTAAAAGTAGTTAGGCTGTATGGATTGAAGGCACTACAAATTTAGTTTGTATGAAAACAAAATTCATAGAGATAATGTCTGCTCATGCAATTTTAAAACATCAGTTGTAAGTTCAGCACCATCTGGACATTTGTATAACTATACATACCTTCATTGAACATTGTCATAGAGTTGCACAAAATGAAATCTAATTTGCTTGTTCTTTTTTTAACAGTTGTTTGGCCTTGGGGTAGCGAACATTGTTGGCTCCTTCTTCTCAGCATACCCTGCGACAGGTGAGACTTCTGGTGGAGTCCAGTATGCAAATTTAACAATTGGATGTTAAACATGAAAAAATATAATCCATTCTGTTCTTCACAAATTTATTTTTATTTTCTTTGTTGCGATAATTTATATTACAGTGAGTTTTAGATAAATGAATATTATTTTTTCAAACTGGTCATGCAGGTTCCTTTTCTAGGTCAGCTGTAAGCAATGAAAGTGGCACAAAAACTGGCTTATCTGGAATTGTAACTGGCATCATCATGGGCTGTGCTCTTTTATTCTTGACTCCATTGTTTGAATATATTCCTCTGGTCCGTATTCTAGCTGTATTTCTTTTGAATTCAAAAATACTTTAAAAATATCTGGTTTCAAGTTATGTCATTGTCATAATCCAAAAATATTCCTTCCCAGAAAAGGAATTGTTCTGCAAATTATCATGGAATTAATGGCCTAGGAAAGTAAAAACATTAGGAACCTGTAACAGTATGACAGGTCCCTAGTTGATTTTCTTATTTCCCTCTTTAATCATTTTAATGCTTAACAGCATAATTCTCTCTCTCTCTCACACACACACACGCACACACACAACTTAAATCCTTAACTGTAGATTCTTTTGGTTTTTGTTCTTTACAGTGTTCTTTGGCTGCAATAGTAATCTCCGCTGTGATGGGCCTGGTGAGTATACTAAAACCATGATGTAAGGAGTTCTATGAATGATTTCATTTACATCTTATGCTTTGAATTTTAAAGCAATATCTATATATGCATATTATACTAGTAATTTAGTCACCCTGCAATGCTGGCTTGTCTGTCAAATGATCCTTCAATGTGATTATTCATGTATTTGCATTCCTTTTGGAATCTGCAATCATTATTTTCTGAGTGTCACCTTTATTGTGTAAATTTGGTTAGATTTTGCGTCAGGCATGAAATTGGAATCTTGGGTACTGTCAATGTTAGTAATTTCTGGACATTGTTTTCTGGAGTAGGATATTTTTCCAGAAAGTTGAGGGAAGAACTGTTAGGCAAATAGACGATTACACTTTCTGGTACTGTATTTCTCTGAAGTCAGTACATTTGTAACTTGGGTACTCAAAGTAAAAGCAACTTACTGTAACATATTGTATTAAAGGAGTTGCTGTGAAGAATCGAAAGATTGATGACGTAGAACATTGGTTCATGTATTTGTTAATTACATCCCGTATGGTGAATAAACTTGATATTTAGATGGACCTATGATGGAAGAACAAGAATCTTTTAAGTTTGTTTTTGTTAGTTGGTGCCTCTTATTGAAGCATTTGAAAAATAAAGGACGGAACAAAATGTGGCATTGAAAAAGAAAAGGAGAATTAAGTGTACATTAACTTACTTTAGTTTGGTAAATGGTAAAGCAATATAATGCTACTGTGCATCACAAGTGATCATAGGCACCCTTTTAGGCACTGTATAGGCGAGCTTGCACTTGGATGTGGCAATAGTAGGTCATGTAAGAGAAAAAAAAAATTTTTTCTTGTCAATTTGTTCTGAATTATAGTAGTTTAATGAAGTTCTAAATCAAATAGATTTGTGTAAATAAACAGACAATTGCCTGTATACCAGCTTAATAAACTGAATTTACACGTAAACAACTTGTATCCTTTCTCTTCTAGTTCAACTCTATCATTCGCTGCAGAAGACAATATAAGATTGATTAACTTATTTAGTACTGGTGAGCATGAGCATTCAACGTCTGGTCTCGTTTGTTAGTGCAAGGGGAAATTAGTCTTGGGCTGTATCCTAGAGGCGATTCGCATTAAACCTGTTGCACACAAATAATTAGGGCCAAATATAGCCTTAAGGAAAGTGAGTGTGCTACATTCTTTGAACCTGCCACCGATTCCTTCCTTTGTTATGTTTTTTCTGCTTATTATTCTAATTGTATTTGTTTAATGTACACTACCATTCAACAAGTGAATAGTTTTGATTGAAGATTTCAATTTATATTTATTTTCTAATTTTGCTGAATTTTGTGTCATGTCAGGTGGATTATGACGAGGCCATCTTCTTATGGTGTGTAGATAAGAAAGATTTTCTTCTTTGGACCATTACTTTCACTACAACATTGTTCCTGGGAATTGAGATTGGTGTCCTTGTTGGGGTAAGTGTTTAATGAAATCAATCATCATGGGATTTTGGTGATTCGTATCCAAATCTACATTTTAATGCTTTTACTTGTTGGGACCCCTTGAATTCATGAGCCAAAATGCTTATCAGCTGTTAATATTTATAATTGCATAAGTTGCTGAATCTTTAACTCTTTCTCAAAGTCAAACAGTTGACAGGAATTCCATTTAGCGTGTGACTCCTGAGTATTTGCATATAAGACCTAATTTGAGACAAAACTATATAAGACTTCCTTTTTTGTTTTTTTTTTATTATATATATGCTTGCACACACACACACACACACACACTTTTTGAGAGAATGCGACACTTTAGTTAATTATGTATGATGCATGAATGTCCTCAGAATGCTGGATGAAATTGTCATTTAACTTAAAATTGATTTGCAATTGTAGGTTGGGGCATCACTTGCTTTTGTTATTCACGAGTCAGCAAATCCACATATTGGTAAGTTGGTTTTTTACATCGTGATATTTATGCATGTAAATAACAAGAATAACTATCGTTTACTGCTTTCTCGAAGGTTTCTGATCTTTAATCTTCTGTAATTGTTATGATTTTTTGTTTACTGTCTACATCATTATTTTGATCATGGTAATGCCAGGTATCATATTTTTTCATTAGTTAAGTAAAT
This sequence comes from Jatropha multifida, assembly GCA_948099535.1. Lineage (NCBI taxonomy): Eukaryota > Viridiplantae > Streptophyta > Magnoliopsida > Malpighiales > Euphorbiaceae > Jatropha > Jatropha multifida. Next base: position 11,620 of record CANUEX010023950.1, on the reverse strand, counting down.
TAAACAGTTACTTTTTGTTATTACCTTGTAAACTGCAGCGGTCTTGGGTCGTCTTCCTGGCACTACTGTTTACAGAAATGTCAGACAATATCCAGAGGCATATACTTATAATGGAATTGTTATTGTTCGCATCGATGCACCTATCTATTTTGCCAATATAAGTTGCTTAAAAGACAGGTGAAATATACGAAAATTAATTCTAAAGGAAACAAGTTTTACTGCCAAGCATCTTTCAATCTTCCTTCCGATTATTTAGTTTGATTATTTGGTTTTAAGCCATCAAGTTTCCTTTGTCAGACTGAGAGACTATGAACTTGACACTGACAAATCTACAAGACATGGACCAGAAGTAGAAAGAGTTTATTTTGTGATTTTGGAGATGTCACGTAAGTCTTAATTATCCTTATTTGATTGCTAGCTCAAGGAAAAGCCTACATCATTTTCGGTTAAATTTTCGAGTGTTGTCGGCTGATACATTTATTGCTTTTCACCTCAGCTTCTTTTTCTTTTTCTTTTCTTGATGAATATTCCTGAAAGTGTTGAATATTATAAGAATTTCATCAAATGTTAAATCTTTCTTGAGAACTAACTCAAATTAGTAATTCAAGCCTTTCCTGTCCTTTTCAGTTCTTTTGTGATAATTTGAAGAGTAGGGACATGAGTCATTGCTTTTTCGATAAGTTTGAACAGTATCCCCACGTTGTACTGTGGCTGCATACTATTTTGGAGTATAACTATGTGATTGATTCCTGTTGTAGTTCTGTCTGGTCTGTCCTATATAATCTGAAATCACGCAAATCTCCATCTGATCCAATTCTGGTGGTTTCATAATTTTCTATTCCAAAGAGTTTAATATGGATTAACATAATTTCTCATATAAAAAATATTCATCATATTTGCCAAGTTTGCTCCTGAAATTATTAAAACTAAGGCTAAGAAAGAACCCGCTATTTATAGCCTGAATGCTTTTTTAATTCTACAGCTGTTACATATATAGACTCAAGTGCTGTTCAAGCTTTGAAAGATCTGCATCAGGAATATAAATCACGGGATGTCCAGGTTTGCTGTTCATTTTTCAGGTTAAGTTTTAACTCTGTAACTCGTATGGAGATAGAAATATATGATGCTCTTTTTGCAGATTGCTATTTCCAATCCCAACCGAGATGTTTTGCTCACCTTATCAAAAGCAGGTCTTGTAGAACTTATTGGTAAGGAATGGTACTTTGTGAGAGTGCATGATGCTGTTCAAGTTTGCCTACATTATGTTCAAGGCTTAAACCAAACACCTAAGCAGCAGCCAGATCAACCAGAGGAAAGACCAGGTTTCTTCCACAGGTTATCAAAACAAAGAGAGGAGGATTTATCAATTGCTGACTTGGAATCAGGTGATAAGAAACTGCGTACTGACCCTCAATTAGAGCCCTTGTTGTCACGGAAGTCTTGAAATTCTTTGATTCTTTCAGCAAATAGTGTATACCCATTTTTATCAAGGCAATGCATGTAGCTAGGTTTTAAATCGCCATTGCTGACAGACATGGTCATTGTCACAGACATGGTCATTGTGTAGATATGTCGGTGTGTCCCGGCGAAAGTATAACAGTCATTTTCAGTGCTATGGTGAGCTTGTTTAGAAAAACTACAGTATCGGTCATTTCAGTGTATCAACATTGCACTGCATCGCAGCTGCCATGTAGCATTTGATTTTTTAGCTTGCAGGGTTTCCATTGTTTTCTGTAAGCACTCATGATAATGTTCGATTTTTCTGGCTATTAGGCTTGATTCTTATTCATCACTGAATAGTCTGTAGAGCGAATTTCCTTCTATTTCTGCTCTTCTGGGTTGTCTCATTTTTGCATTGATTTGTGTAACATTTGCAACAATTGTTCAAGTGCCCTTGTTATTGCCCTTGAGCAACTATCTGCAGAGTCAGTCAGTTCTTTTTTACCTTTTTGGGTTAAGCGAAAAGTCTTTGTTTCCGAAAAAGTTAAATAGAGAAGAAAAAGAAAATATTTGATCAGGATTGAAATAGAAAGAAAATGAGGGGGAAAAGACAGGATTGAAATAGAATTAGAGTGTACTAACTAGGTTGCTATAGCCTATAGGGAGCATGTCCTTGAGATCTCTTTGTTAATATGACAAATCATCCTCACAAGCTCATCTCAAATCCAAACAAGTATTGGTTGCCTACAGAGCAGGAGATTAAAACTACTTACAATGTTATTCTACGAGTTTTCTTTTCTTGTGTTTATGGGCGTAATTTGATTCGGAGTGGAATGTATTTACGAAAAAATGGTATATGGAGTTGAATTATGAAATAAATCATATTCAAATCTATATTACAAAAATTTATTTTTAATTTTTAATTATATTTGAAATAAAATTTTTTATTTTTATTTTAATATCTAAAAGATTTCTTTTTACAATTAAGTGTCACGGCAAGAGCCCACTTGGAGCCAATTTGGATGATGACTTGTCTATATGACAGTGACATTCACTAATTTCATGCAATGTACATAACCATAATAGTAATTATCAATTATAATAATGACTTTTACGCTCCTATCCTCCAAAGATGCAATAAAACAAAAACCAGAAAAAAGAAAAGAAAAATCAACAAAAAACCAGTTCAAAAACTCTAAAAACTTTACATCGATGGTCAATTATGGCTGCATATACGTCGGGTTGATTAGTTTAAAGTATCTAATCTGTCTCTACACGTCAATGAGTTTTTTTATTCAATTCAATCCATTAAATATGTGAACTGCCTGTTTTAAACGGACTGAGTCGGGTATGAAGATATAAATTCATGACTCAAATTAATGATAATAATAAAATTATTTTTAAATAAAATGAAAAATTAAAATACTTAATTAAAATCTTAATTATACAATAATTTTCACAAACTATTTTAATTAAATATATTTTAATAATAATATTAAAATTAAATTTCTTAATATGTTCATTATCATCATTATAATCATAATCAACAATGAAAAATTAAATTTCCTAATAAAAAGACGACCAGTAATATTAAAATAATTTAGATTCAGTTTGAAACAAATAAATTATGATTATAAAATTTATTTATAAATGAATTATAAGTAGAATTCATTTGCAAATAAATTTATCATGTTTGGTATGCTACAATTTAAAATAAAGGATTTAATTGAATTTCACAAAATTATATTTTAAATAATTATTAAATGAAAATCTATTTGTCTTTATTTTCTAAAATAATCTTGACATAATAATTTAACAAAAATACTAATATAAACTAATTACTCATATTCCACCATAATTAATTAATTAAATTTTAAAATTTTAAATTTTAAGTCCTTGCAAATGTTTAAATTTTATTTTTATTAATAAATTAAAATATATTCAAAATTAAAAATTTATTTGAATTCAGTATATAATCATAGTTATATATAATAGTAACTTCGTACTCTTTTAAAAAATAATACTGAAAAACATAAATGGAAGCATTTCAGTAAATAATATTTGAAGTGAGGTGATAATTCAATTAAAATAAATGTTAGTGGATTAATACGTAAAATTTATTTATAAATTTCAACAATTTTAATAAGATTTGAATTAAGTTAACCCAATTCCATAAAATTCAATTCATAAAATTTAAATTCACATTTTTTTTAATTCCAAACATAAAATTTTGACTTTTAAATGAATTCTTCAAAATTTTGTGGAATTCATTTATTTCAAACGGGCTCTTAGTAATATAATTATATAATTTAAATTATAATGTGTTCCAAAAGTAAACGTAATATCTCCTAAACATGTAAATAACTTAATATGTATATGCAAAATTGTAAATAAAATCAAATCAATTAAATAATTTATAATTTATTTATGGATTGGACTGGGTCGGATTTGCAAGTTTATTTAGTGAATCCGTAAATTATAAAGATGATCTGTCCAATTCAAAATTATTATATTTTCAAATCGACCGAGTTGGATTAGATTCAATCGCTCAAATTGAATCGGAGTATAAAGGATGATGTGCAGCCTAAGGTGAATTAACTTTAAAAATTACGTTATATATAAAAAAAAGGTTTACATTTCCTTCCAAACGTAACACAGTTCAAAAATTATGCTCGGAAGTCCTATTTACATTTGGCCCAATTCAAATAATTAATTCAATTTCAAAAATATGAGCCATATCAATAAAGAAAAACAAAGATTTAAATAAAATTTGACAAATAATTATATAAAGGAATAATTATAAACTTGATATTATAATTTTTTAAAACTTTTAATTTTATTTGTGTTTCTAAATCACATATCTAAATCTTAGAAAATTTTATAATCAAGCCACTGATTAATAGAGCCAGAAGGAGAGAGAATAAAAATTCAGCCAAACGATCTTATGAGAAAAAAATGTGAGACGATATAAATATTATTTAGTTGCAAATAAATATATATAAAGATTTATAAATTTTTAAATATTGAAAAATAAGATTTGAATATAGATTTATTGTCAAGTTATACGTGGACTTACCACTATGTCTTGGTGTGCACGAAAATTGATAAATTAAAACTTAAAAGAAAATCTGAGTAATTAATTGGGTCAAAAGAGAATTTCTAATAATTTACTCTCAAAGAATGGCCGAGGATGCATTTAGTTTTGGGCTTGAGTGCTCATGCCAGAAGAACGGTACATAACGTTTGGTAATCCCACATCGGAAAAAGGAAGAAATCATCTCTGTGTGAACCAGTATAAATACAATATTGATGCTACTTATTAAATCGCCTTAAACTAATGAGTAAGGAAAACAAAGCGAGCGGTGAGAGCTGCTCGCAGCGCCGCTAATTTAAAGTGCGCAAGAATTTTTGGAGGGGTTATAGGCTGGCCAGGTGCTGACGCTGCTTACTTTGCAGAACTCGCTTGAGCGGGCCTCCCAAGCGGACCCATCCCCTAAAGTGATTTAAAGCCTAAAGTCGACTCTTCTAGAAAACCTGGGCTTCTTGCAGTCTTCTAATAAGCATTGGGAGCTTCACATGGGAATTCTATCAAACACATGATGGACAAAAAAAAAGGGAAAGAAAGTTAAGAATCGGGAGGTGTGGTAATTAAGCTTTTGAATTTGAAGTAATTTTCTAGTAAGAATCAATTGATTGAAAGAGAATCTACAGATGCAACAAGATTTTCATTGAGAAATAGCATGTGATGAAAATTAGCCTGAATGACATGGTTAACATCACAGTTCAAACTTATCTTCTGAAACAAATAATCAAACACGTGTCAAATGTTCCATGATATCTGACATGGTTGACGTCTTCTCTACATCCAATTCATTTTTCTTCACACTGGACCAGAAAAGATTGTTTGTTGAATGTGAAGAACCAAACAAGAAGTATTCGTCACTTGTACGGTTTTGTATGGAGACGTATATGGCACATGTTATGCCAGGGGAGGTACTAAACCTTCGACTTAAGAGACAAACATAAAAATAAAAGTTTTGCCATAATTATCAATAAAATTTATAACGGAAAAAATTGAATTTAAAAAAAAATTTTGAGGGACTGAACTCCATCCTCTCAAGGGGTCGTATTCGGAAACTGAGACCATTTGAAAAACATAATAACTTTTCTTTTGTCTTTTTAAAAATAAATTGTTATACCTTAGTATTTACCTGAGGGCTAATTCTAAGACTGACGTGATTAGTTGAATGAGTTATTTGTTAGTATTCTTTCCATTCCATTTATATAGAGAATATGATCATTTTATGGAGTTTTTTTAGTTACTTATAAAAAGGTATTAAAGTTATTTCAAATTTCAATAAGGAGTTTTTTTTTGCTTAGACTTTAAATAATAAAAACATGGGCTATTTTATTCCAACTAACCAATAAAATCTCAATCTCATATTTGGATTAAAAAAATTGGCATGAAATTTGAAAAAAACTTTGAATCAGCATCAAATTCTTTATTTTGTTTGTCCAAATTTATCTATAAAAAATAAAGTTTGGGGCTAAAATTTTTAAAGCCGAATTTATTTAAATATGGATGAGTTCATGATTTTAAAATTTAATTTACAAAAGTCATGGATATAGTCATTCCTTTTGATTTGAATACAGTCCCTCAAGCCTCATCTGCAACTTTAGAAGATGTGGCCATACTCAACAAATAAACCTTAGACTTGATCTCTTTGTCATCCGATGAACAACTGCTTTCTGTAGAATTTGAAACCACATCACTTCCAATTAACATTCCAAAAAAGGCTCGAAAGGCAATAAAAGGAAAAACATAGTTTGTATATTGCGTTTTGAAACTGAAAAGAGTGAGTCAAATGTTCGTGGTATTCGTAAAGTTGCAAACAGTTTATTCATATCTATTAAGATAATTTATAAAATTTCGTATAATGCAAAATGGTGATGTAGTTGAAACTGAAATGAAAGGTCCATGAAATAGGGGGTAAGAAACAAGTAGAGATATCTCCAGAAAAAATAAAGTCAATTCCTCTTAGGAGACGAACAGCAATTCGATCGTTATCACATGAACTTGGGCATTCTTTATCTTGTGTGCATCGATTGATTAGAGTTGTAGTAAATTTCACTATATATACACACCTAATTATTAAGCACAAACTTCTTGGTCGAATTTAATATGTGCACATGATGTGTTTAAAGTTCACACATTTTCTTAATGTACGATTTAGTCAGTTTTGAAACATAAAATGTCCAACCACAATAATCTCTGTGACTTTCTTAAAATATTTTCAAAGCCAATGTTTAATTTATAAACCAAAATAATGATATATTAAACATTTTGCTTTGGCATTAGTTTCAAAGTTACTATTTTAGGAAGGTTTTTCTATATAAATATAAATAGAATGCTAAAAAAAAAATTTTTCTGTATAAATAGAACAGAAGGAGTATGAATTTTGTTTAGCAATTTTGCAAAATACTTCATGGTTTTTCTTTCTTTTTTTTTTTTTGAATGGATGATGGCCTTTCGACCTTGTTCAAAATTTATGTTAAAGCAATTTTGTCTAGCTGGATTAATTGAACAGAGATTGTTCAGCAATTGTTGATTGCTGTAGAATTTATGGCAAAAAAAACAAATGCAAGACTAGTGGCTAGTAAAATAGAGATAGAGAGAGAGAGAGAGAGAATATACTCTAAGAACAGATGAATTTCAAGTTTGTATGCTTCTTCAGAAGTTCAAAGAGAAAATTGATTAGATTGTTTTGAAGGTTTTTCGATCTAACAATGCTTTCTTTTCTTTTTTTTTCCTCTATTTTGAAGCTTTATGACTTGAAATTTGAAAGTCATATAAGCTAGGGGTATTTTAGCAAAAAAAATCACTTCTCTCCTTAAATCGTGAGTTTTCCAATCGATTAAAATTGCAAAAAATAGACGGGAAGATAACATAATATAACAAACCTAAAATATGATGATATAATAATCCATTTTTAAAATATAAAGGTAAAGTACATTCTTTTTATAAAATGCAAGGATACAATTATAATTTATATATTTTATCGATGGATATGAATAGTGAATTTAAGAGTTTTATGTTTTATTATAATCATCATTTTTTAATTAATAAGTTAATTTTCTATTAATTCTTTGCAAATTATTTTATTTAACTTCGTTGTGTTCAATAATTATAAACATAGAGAAAGTACAAAGAGAAAATAGGACGAATAATTTTTAAAAGTTGAGTAATGTGTTTGTGTTTGTTACAGGTGATTTCTCACTGCAAGAGTATAAAGTATTAAAAATCTTCGCAATCGAATCGAATCAAATTGATTCAAAACTATAATTTTGAAAATTTCACGGTTTAATTAGATTGACTTATAAAAATTTGAAAAACTAAATTATCATTTCGATTTATAAATTTAGGATTAGAACTATTCAAATCAAATTAAATAAAAAAATGCAATTTAAAGATAAAAATTTTGTATTTTGTGAGCTATCTTAGTGCATGTTAAATAGATTTAGGATGATAGGATTTTACTTAAGCATATAAAATCAAATATCATTTTATAATATTTTTTAAATCCTCGATAATATGCATTTGTGGAGCTTCACCTCATTTTTTACAGTTACTATTTGAAGACATTGACATTGAGCTCTTATAATTTGTAACTGAATGGAGCTGAAGAGAAAAGAAAAATAGCATGTGAATGAAATCAAAATGTCGAAAAATGAGAATAGGTTCAACATTTTCTTCTTCATTTGCTATTATTGACTCAGTTTTTCTAATAAAATAATCTTAGAAGATGTTACTTTTTGTTCCATCTACGTGTTTTACCGATTTAAAAATTAACAACATTCAAATCGAGTTTTATAACTTTCATAAGGATAAATCTATTATTAAACACCGGTTTGATTTAAAAATAGACTATTACCTGCCTATCGTGGAGAGCTCACCATACAATAAGTGCAACTCTTGCTAATTCGCCATACAGTTGATGCCATATTTTCTACTCTTAGTTTATGTTTGAGATTCTGGGTCGTAGTGGATGATTGCAGCACTTAACCAGTATCGAGGTTGGAGACGAGTGGTTAGAGAATTAGGGCATGTGAGGAGCAAGCTTGTTGGAAATTCAAGACAAAATTTTCATGGCGAGACAGAACAAGAAAGCGGGAAAATTTCATGGTTGGAAGTTGGTAACTTATTAATTTTCATCTGTAGATGAAATTATTGACCATAATTTCGTCGTTGGCCTCCAAATTATTCACACGTTCATCTTAGTTGACGACCGAATATAATTTGCCAAAAAAAAAAAAAAATTTATCAGTGTTTGATTGTTCAAAGTTTCTATCAATATTTAGTTGACATTTCAGGTCTGTACGTTTGATTGGTTTAACTGTTCGTGCAAACTTAACTGATGGCGCAACTATTGATGGGCTGTGTAGAAAATAAAGTAGTCACAGTGCAAATAAGATGTCACGCGTTGGATGTTACAGCAGTGATAGACAAGGGGAAAAGAGCCAGGAGAAGAATATATGTAGCTTCTAATTTAGACCAATGAACATTCGACACATCATCAACCTCAATCCAAAATGATATTATTCCAAATTAGTGCTGGTACTACTAGTCATTGTTTCTGATATCCTATGTCCTAGTCTTATTTTTTGATGATCCGTAAAGATTCCCCATATCTTACTTTCAGTAATATATATATATATACCTCTATTGTGTTTTCTCTTTTTTCTTTTTTTTTTCACCTAAAATTATGTCCTTTCACTCCGGCAATTGGACTTAGAAAGTCCATATCATGCTATTGAAAAAATATTTAAGAGTTCTTTTCATGTAAAAATATTTTGAGGAGTTTAGTTATTTATGCAATTAATAGTTGATTCATACGCAATCAATTAATAGTTATTTAACGATTAACACTTTTTAACAAGTACTTATTATCTATCAGCAAACTACTATCTGTCATCTGCTGATGTAAACTGTAACACGATTTTTGAATACTCCAGAAAATTATAAATAAATTGGTAATGATTTAATTTTCCTATTTATTGAATAAATAAATAGTTTGGCTATAGTTTTTATCCATAACCAATTATATTTGTTAAAATTTTGTTATTATAGTAGGTAATAGATATGGTTATTATCTTATATCGCTTTATTTGTTAAAGTTGGTATTATGATATGGCTATTACTCCGCCGATATCACTTCATTTGTTGAAATTGATATTGTAAATGATATTGTTCCCTCTTAATTGAGGTTGAGATTCCCTCTTAAATGAGTAGATATTTATTTACTTAAGTTTTTATTAAGTATATTACGGACGACATGTCATATCTTAAAGTGGAGTAATGTGTGACATAAACAACCAAACCAAATTGATGGGGCTTCTAAAAAATTAGATCAAACTTTAGTCTCAAAAATTCTAAAATCTAATTAGCAATTATATTTTAATTTTGGATAAATTACTATACTACCTCTGTAGTTTGGGAAATACAATCAGTATGTTCCTATTTTTATAAAATATATTAAAATGTCCTTATAATTTACTTTGGTCAGACTATAAGGTTCTTTCATTCAATTTTTGCATCTTTTCCGTCAAGTATCTTATGAAATGACGAAAATAATTTTTTTATTATTTAAAAATATATGGATGAATTAGTTGTATTTTTCAAATTACAGGGATTGTACTGTAATTTTTATGCTATAATATTTTACTACCTCTCTTTTGACCAATGTGTTTAGTATTAACTTTAAAGGAAAAGATGCAAAAATTATATGTTAAAAGGACCTAATAGTGTAACAAAAATAAAATATTAATATATTTTAAAGAAGATAAATACGAACTAATTGTGTTTTGCAAATTACAAGAATCGTATTTTCGCCTTTAATTTTTAAAATATTATATTATAGAGCATTTGTCTCGTATTCTTTTATTTGCATTCAGAAAGGTGTGTACATATTTTTTAAAAGAAATTGATTAAATTGTATATTAAGGGAAATGTAAGAGCTCTTTTTTAATTAATTTCTTATCAAATATAATAATATAAATAATATTTATTTACAGAGCTTTAAAACAAAGTAAGTTGTAGATAGCCTAACATGCCAATAATTAAGTTGTCTCATTCATAATATTTAAAAATATTTCAAATGTACCAAAATAAAATTAAGAACTAAATAAATATATTTAAATAGATAAAATATAAATTTTATATTTCAAATACATAAAAATTAATGTGGATTCATATGCCTCAACATTTAATAAATTAATATTTGAAGGACATTTTATTAATTGAAATGGACCAATTCAAAGATTTTAATGGAGTCACTATATGAAATATATCTAAATTAAATTAAATGTGTTTTATAAAAATTTCAGCAAATTCATATGTTGTCTCTTTCAGCTTAAAAGAATTATGATTACACTAGCTAGACTATGCATAAAATATTTTTAATATTTAATTTAATTTCAATATTTCATTTTCTATTGAAATTATTTTCTAATAATTTATATAACTGATGTGTAAACAAATATTTTTACAACTCGTGATATTCAAACATAATTTGAAAAATATAGTTAATGTCACGACCCAAAATCGTGGGCCGGACCGGCACTAGGACCTAGGTAAGCTTAAAGCACCCGAGGCCCGTACTAAGCCTAAACTATCAAAATCCATCCCTATTATCATTTGACTATTGGATTAGAAAGCCCATATTATGACATTTTTCATAAGACAATCAGAGTTAATAATTCTGACCCAGCATTAATAGTAAATACTATTCGCAGCACGAGTCCATATCCATATAATAAAAATATTTTCTCATACAAATATTTATTTGTCATAATATGTTCAAACTGTTCCTATTATACAGTCTCCCAAATAGTCATTTACAACTCTACAATTTATTTATAATCACACGATAATTCTATTACAAACTAATATTTATTTAAGTATCCTAACTGCGGAGTGGAATAAAATGTGCGGAGTATTTCAAATATTAACAGAGAATTTATACTACCATGATTACTTCTCTGCGAAGAAGAAAGCAGAGTCTTATGGACCAACAGTACTTCTATTCCCTGAAAAATATTTATGGAAGGAGGGTGAGTTTCACTAAACTCAGTGAATAATAATAAATAATGCAAACCCACACATTCAAGCAGTATGCTATCA
>CANUEX010023939.1:0-11642 GCA_948099535.1 Jatropha multifida | reverse complement strand
GCTCCACATCCGTACGTAGCATCAAAACATGCTCTGGTTGGTTTGGCTAAGAATTTGTGTGTGGAGTTGGGTCAGTATGGAATAAGAATTAATTGCATTTCTCCATTTTTGGTAATAACCCCTCAAGTAAAGAGAGGAATGGAGTTGCCAGAGAAGACTATTGAAGAGGTCACTTATGCAGCGGCAAACTTGAAAGAGGCAGTATTGAAACGAGAAGATATAGCAGAGGCAGCTATTTATTTAGGAAGTGATGAGTCGAAGTATGTTAGCGGAATCAATTTAGTAGTTGATGGAGGTTTTAGTCTTACTAATCCCTCATTTGCTATGGAAATGAAAAACCTCTTCTCTTGAGTTGCTTCGGCTTAATAACCTAATCTTTTTAATGTTGAGTTGTTGTTATTGTGCAAAATAAAGTTTACTTTTAAGGTAACAAGTTTTTATTTTCATTGTCTATGAAGAAATTTTGTTCTAAATAAGGAAGCTTTTTTGTTATGCAATGTGGAAAAAGTTGTGCTGGTGCATTAGAGCTTCCATTGTCTCGTAAGAATGTTTCCTTCAAAGTGAATGTTTTTAAGTTAAATTATAACATAAGAATATTTTTAAATGGTAACCCACATTTAATTTTACATAAACAGTTCGTCTAAGATCGTAGATTACATTTAATTTTATATAAACGATCTGTCCAAGATTATGGATTTTTTTCATGAAAAAATTATTTATAAAATGGAAAACCATAAAATCTGAAATAGATTAATTTTATACCAAAAGGATGCGAGAATATTTGTAGGAAAAAATTATTTGTTTTGCTTTATTCACATAGTTAGCTGAAGTGAAGCAAGAGAAAAAATGTAAAATGATATGTGCCTTAGAGTTGGGTTGGGTCCAAAATTAATCACAAAATTTTCTCAACGAATTGTTACTCCTATTATCAAACTATTATAGCATAACAGTGGCAGAGCATATCATGTAAAAGTTCATGGAAAACTATTTCATACATATTCTAGAGTGAGCTATTTCATGCAAGTCATGGTTAATCCAATAAGCCATACCTAAAGGTGGTTCTAATAACTGTGTTCCAAAACGAAAATTTCTAGCTAATTTTGATACATAATCAGCACTGAAATTAGCTTCTCTATACACATGATTAATGACACAACTCCATTCTTGCTGTATGAGATTTTGAATGGCCAAAATGAGTTGTTGTACTTCTCCACTTGACTTTACCTTGCCTTATATGAGCTGGACAACCATAGCATTATCAGACTCTACTAGAATGTGAGCTATACCCATTTGTTTAGCAATTTTGAGACATTCAAGTACTGCCCAAAGTTCCCCTCCATAAGCTATGCGATCCACAAGGGAACCATCAGTATTAAGTTTAACTAAAGGGAAGAAAGGTGCTGTCCAAGATATCCACTTTTCATCCCTTATACAATTTTCCTTGGCCTGTCCATGTAGGATGTGGCCTGCGTTGTAACTTTATTTAGCTGAAAAGATAATGTCATTAACAATTTCTTTAAGAGTGATATGGTGTTTTTCAAAGGTCCATATATTTCTTTATTTTCCAAATCTTCCAGCAAGTTTCTCCAAACATTGTGGTCCATGGAACACCTGATGCGCAATCCCAAGATCTTTACTAACAAGAAAGATGTTATTGTAATTAGACTATGTAACAGTAACTTCAATAGTAACTATTCACCGTTAATTTTGAATTGCTAATTTACTATTCACCGCTTTGTTATTTTGGTAACTGCTTTCCGAGCGGATTACGTCAAAAGATTCATCGTAATTTTCTTTTTTTTTTTTGTAGTATATTTATGTTAACAATATATCCACGGATTTGGTATCGGTCTCTGACTGACTGAACTTTAAATCAAATAGTAGTTCAAAAAAAAATTCATTTCAAATGTAGAAGATCAGTCTAAGCTAGAAGATAATTAAAGTAGTGAAATAATAAAATATAACACATAAAAATTTACGTGGTTCACTCTTAATTGTTTTAGGGCTACGTCCATGGAACAAACTTCGAATATTTCTTCCACTATTAAAATAATAGGCTTACAAAGAGATTAATATAACTGAGATTAAAATAGTGACACTCACAGTGTTTGCTAGAAACATCCAACAATTATTCCTCACTATTTTTGTTACTCTTCATTCTAGAAAAACCTTTCCTAGGACTAAAATCTCTCTCTTTATTTTCCTGCTTTTGGCGTGCGGTTGCACTTAATCAATCTGCACCTTTTCCTTTTTAGTTTTTACATCCTCTCACACTTGCACACACTCACGTGTATATATATAGCAAAAATAAATAAGTTCAAAATATTTAGATGAGATAGCTCACGGGCCAAAGAAAAGAAGAAGAGAAAATAATTTAATGAACAGTGCCCACTCTTGACCAAAACAAAAGTTAATAGACAGTGCCTATTTGAATGTGACCTCGCCAACATTTTTATCATATATAGATAGTGTTTCTCTTAAACTTAAGTGAAAATTGAAGTTCTACGCTTATGCCTTATTGAGTGTTGAATGGCATTCGGGTTTTCTTCAATAAGGGCAGTAGGTTCAAGGTGATTTTGTGAGTCGTTGGTTGAATTTATATAAGCATTTCAAGTTATTATACATGACCAAGAATTGTCTATTTCGATCCAAAACTATCGGTTTTAGTTTCGAAAAAGGTGGAACAAGAATATTCTAAAATGATGCCATATAAATTTGTAGGACTTAACTTTTATATATTTATATTTGATTATAAAAATAAATAAATTTTGAATTCTTTATTAGTATTTAATTTCTATAAATTTAAATTGTGGTAGGGAAAAAAAAAACATAAGGTGTCATAACCACAATAACAACCATATGTTGTGTACGATTTTTCTTTCCTCCTTTATCCAAGTAGAGATTGCACACAATACTGAACAATTTCGTTATTTTGATTTAATATGCAACTGTTACAGATATTCAAGATGAGCTTGGCCAGTGTCTCTGCAAAGAGCTTAGCTCTGAAGAAACCATCTCCTATGTTTATTGTGATGTAAAAAATGATTCAGATGACCAGAACACAGTGGATTTAACCGTATCGAAATATGAAAAGCTCGATAGTATGTTTCGTAATACTGGAATTGCAGGCAACTCAGAAACCAGAATTTTGGCCACGGAAAATGAAGAATTCAAGAGTTTTTTGTATGCCAACGCCTTTGGTGCTTTCTTAGCAGCCAAGGTCATGGCCCCTACCAGGAGAGTAATATAATTTTCACTGCGGTTTCAGTAACTTGTATGAGAGCTTCACATCCATATGTAGCATCAAAACGTGCACTGGTTGGTTTGGCTAAAAACTTGTGTGTGGAGTTGGGTCATTATTGAATAAGAGCGGAGAAGACAATTGAGGAGGTAACTTATGTGGCGGCAAACTTGAAAGAGGCAGTGTTGAAACAAGAAAATATAGTGGGATCAATTTAGTGGTTGGTGGAGGTTTTAGTCTTACTAATCCCTCATTTGCTATGGCAACGAAAAACCTAAGCTAAGCTTATTAACGTAGAGTTATTGTTATTTGGTGCAAAATAAAGGTTAGTTTTCAGGTAACAAGTTTCATTTCCATTGTCTATGAAGAAATTGTACTCTAAAAAATGGAAGCTTTCTTGTTATGCAATATGAAAAAAGTTTGGCGTTGGTGCATTAGAGCTTCCATTGTCTTGTAAGTCCTTAAAAAAATATTTATATCAAAAAAATTAATAGAGTATAATTTTTCCTACTAAGGAAAATATTATAATTTGGTTCAAAGATATTATAATTTTAAGTTAAATAATAATGCAAGTATATGGTCTTTTTTTTTTTTTTTGCGTGAATATATCATGTAAAAAATTCATAGAAAATTAATTTGAAACGATTAAAATCACATTTTTGCTCAGTAACCTATGACTAATTTTATTGAATAATCATATCATATTCATTACATCTAATTATAAAAAATAATAAATGAGCTATTAGCCTAAAATATTTTTCGGATTGAAAATGTTATTAAACTATATTGAAAATTTAAGATATTGGAGCAAATTAATTATCATAATTAAATTTATTTAGATATCAGTTAATAGGAGTAAATAAGGTTGGTTGCAATTCACACATTGGAGATTATTAATTTTTTAGAAAAAAAGGATAAATGATCATAATATGATGAAATGTATTATAGGGGAACAAACTCAAATTATCTTGTAATTATACCCAACTCAAACTCAAATTATTATTATTACATGATATTCTATTATGTTATACAAATTTAAGCATCAGTGGAATAAAAATTTTTGGACAAGAAATTGTCATAAAATATAATTATTATACAAAATATAACATAATAACAATTTAAAAAATCTTATTTATAAAATACAATAATTATACAACAAGCATTTTGCCATATGCATGGGAAAGTAAAGGTTATTTCCATTAATTAAAAAAAATTTTCCTAAAAATATAACATTGATGTATGAATTAATCATTAAAATATTGTATGTTCAAGTAATTTTAGTGTGAATCTGGTAACCAAAGCCCTCCTTAAAAAAAAAAAAAAAAGTTAAAAAAAGAAGAAGAGAGATTAGGTTTTATGCCGAGTCCATGAAGCGATGGCCCATTTTGGGTCTAGTGGAATACTCCGTGTTTATGCCTTATTTTAACTTTTTAAGTTTCCTTGAGATCTCTCATTCCACGTTCCAGGCTGTACAATAAAGACAGTATGAAATATGCATTAATTATTTTAGAATATTTGGAATAATGGTGAACATAAAAAATAAAATATTTAAAATTTATTATGACTTTTAGCAATTAATTTGGCAAATCTGTTACAAGTATCAGATAAATTTGCAGCAACTGGTAAATTTTGTACCGACGTAAATATGTAAATATATATGTCCATAAATGGATATTTGTGTATTTGATCGTAACCATATAAAACAAACATCATTTACATCTATTAGATGTCCCAAAATATTTACAGAATTTTTTAAATTTAGATATATAAACCATTTTTTTCTATAATAACATTTATAATTATTCATTAAATGAATAATTTTTCTTAATATTTTAATAAATTAAAGAGTAAAAAGGGATAAATAATTTTTATTGACTAAATTATTAATATGCAAATAAAATAGAACGAAGAAAATATAAAAATATCAAAACATAAAGACGCGATTAATTTATTTATTAATTCAGTACCAAAATATTAATCAACAAAAGTTGGTCATATCTGTGGCTAATGCCAAAAGCCACGCCGTATATCTGTGGCTGAGCAAAAATTTTATTGTTTTCGCAGCTCACTCACTTTTATTGTGGACTGTAATAGACACGCCCTAAGCACTTTGAAAATTGGGTAATTTGAAAGTTTATGTAGAAGATGATGAGATTTTTGCCAATAAAAATAAATGAGTAATTCATTTAGAAATTCTTCTATCAATTGCATCCTGTTTTAATCTTAATCCTCCTGAACACTCCGTCAATAATAATTGCACCCAAATTAAAAAAATAATAAATAATTTATTTATATGACCCAAAAACCTATGCAAAGGTTAACTAACAAATCCGGTGCTCTTGGACACCGATGCCTCCTTCCCCATTTCCGGCGAAAACTCCATTAAATCTGGTGCTCTTGGACTCTAAAACTAAGTACTCAGAGAGAGAACTCCATTCTAAGCTTGGATTGTTGTTGCTTTGGCATAATATAAGAGATATCGAAGCTCGGACATAACGGTACCGTAGAAACCTAGATTTTTCAGTGACTATACGCCATTGCCGACGAGCTCAGCTTGTGGGAAGGGTCTCGATCGATTCAGAATCATCTCCAAATCATTTTCCCTCCATTAATTTCGACGATTGAACTCGTTTTGAGAAACCACCATGAACGGTGGTGTTGAAGGTGCCAACCATGGTCAATTCGGCTGGATGGCTCCCTGTCCCTCCAAAATGACTTAATATTTGGCCTTTGCAAGCCATTTTAAGCGCTTTGGGTGCCCACTCCCCTTCTCTCTCTCTCTCTCTACCCCTGATATCACTGCTGATTATTCATCTCTTTTTCCTTAAAACAAAACCAAAACTGAACCTAAACTCTTTTTGCAGTCCAACCATTGAGATCAATTTTCTAAAACCCATTTGCAGTTTTGTATCCCAACATCAGAACTTGTCCAATCCTCTTCGTCCTTCGTTAAAGACTTGTGCCTTTGAAGTGTGCAAAAGTTGGATTCATGGAGACCCAAGAAGGAAGTACTTTAAAATCCATAATTGAATTTCATAGCACTGATGAAGAACTGGTTCAAAAAATAGTTTATGATGCTCTTGTTTGGTGCTCCCTCCATGACCTTGTTGTTGGTGACAAAAGTGTTCAGGCCCGCATAAAGATTCATTCTTTTGCAGGTTTTGGGAATTTTGATTCAATAGAAGCCTTAAAGCAAAGGAGAAGTTAATATTTCTCCAAACGGGTGACGTTTTGAGATTGGGTTAATGGGTTGGTTAATTAACTCTTGCACCAGTCTCTGGGTCCCACAAATAATTTATTTATTATTTTTTTAATTCTGATTTTAAATTGTGGTGACTTTTCAATTTGGAATATTCAGAGAGTTAAAGATTAAAATAAGGTACAATCAATAAAAAATACATAATTTTTTAAAATAAATTATGGGTGAAACGGACATTGGAACCAAGTTAAGGGGAGTGTTTTCAACCTTCTTCCATATAACTTTTGCAAGTTATACTAACCATTCAACCACTTTTTTAAAGATAACTTTCAGTTACTTTTTCTAATATCTATTTGTAAAAAGGAAAAAAAAAAAAATTGGCGGCAGTCAACACGCTCCTTAGTAGAGTAACACAAAGTCTTGGTAGAACTTTGCCAGTTGTATCCCATCTTTAATACATAATAATGTGAAAAATGGTCAAATAAATTTCAGAAGCATCATTATATCATTGCTATTGTGAGTGGCTATCCTAATTAGGAGATCAAGATGAGCACAAAGTCTTCCGTAACCTCAATCACTAGGAGGTAATCAAATTAGCAATTTTCAGCTTTTAGTAGTCAGTAATATATAACTTGGATGTGTTTGTGTTTAACTTCTTGTGGTTGCAGGCTGGATGGTAAGGTGGCTTTGATAACAGGTGGAGCTAGCGGAATTGGGGAGACTAGTGCAAGGCTTTTTGTCAAACAAGGAGCTAAGGTTGTGATTGCAGGTAGATTGTTCTTCTTGTCTTAATATATTCTCTTCTTGCAATTTGCATTTCACTAATATAAATTGGCCCCTCCCCTTCTCTCTTTTTTGAAAAAGAAAGTTTTTGACCTTGACAAAAGCTGGATGCAAATCCATTTGAATAATAAACCATTTGAGAGATGACTAGCACTATCTTTCAGGATTCTCTGTCTTTTTTTTTTTTTCTAATGGGTAAAAATACAAGGGGTTATCCCCCAGACTCAACAGATACTAATTGTTCAGAAGAAGAAGGGATCGAGTAAAAAAACAGAAAGAAAAGTAAGGAGAAAAGAAAATTTAAAAAACAAGTTATTTTTTCTTGTTGTGTTAGGATATAGGAGGAAAATAAATTTATTTTTCCTGTACGGGAACATATTTGCAGAGAAAATTTTAGAAAGAGAAATAGTCCTTCTCTCCTTATTTTTCTTTCATCTTCCCAAATAAGAAAATAAAAACAAAAACCTCCCTTATTTTCCTCCATTTTTCTTTTCCTCCTTTATTTCCCATTATCCAAATAGGGATTGCACACAGCCCTTAGCACTTTCCTTATTGTACTTTTTCTCCACCACTTTTATAAGTAATCTCGGGAATTAGGATTATGCGACCCACTGATTATAATTTTTAATTAAACCCTAACTTTAAATTGGTTTCGAGGTACAATTGCTATTAAATATGAAAATTAGGGGATTCGGGTGTGCATAAAACAAGGATCAGAGTGAAATTGTAACTATTACTAAATTCAGGATGAAATTAATGGTTTAGCCATTATTGTTACAGATATCCAGGATGAGCTTGGCCAGTCTCTCTGCAAAGAGCTTGGTTCAGAAGAAATCGTCTCCTATGTTCATTGTGATGTAACAAATGATTCACATGTCCAAAATGCAGTGGACTTAGCTGTATCCAAATATGGAAAGCTCGATATTATGTTTAGCAATGCTGGAATTGCAGGCAACTTAGATCCTAGAATTTTGGCAACGGAAAAAGAAGATTTTAAAAGAGTTTTTGATGTCAACGTCTTTGGTGCATTCTTGGCAGCCAAACACGCTGCCAAGGTCATGATTCCTGCCAAGAAAGGTAATATAATTTTTACTGCAAGTGTTGTTTCAGTAACTTGTGTGGGGACTCCACATCCATATGTTATATCAAAGCATGCTTTGGTTGGTCTGGCTAAGAACTTGTGTGTGGAGTTGGGTCAATATGGGATAAGAGTTAATTGTATTTCTCCATTTTTAGTAATAACCCCTCAATTGAAGAGAACAATGGAGTTGCCTGAGAAGATTATTGAAGAGATAACTTATGCGGCGGCAAACTTGAAAGTGGCAGTGTTGAAAGAAGAAGATATAGCAGAGGCAGCTATTTATTTAGGAAGTGATGAGTCGAAGTATGTTAGCGGGATCAATTTAGTGGTTGATGGAGGTTTTAGTCTTACTAATCCCTCATTTGCTATGGCAATGAAAAACCTCTTCTCTTGAGTTACTTGTGCTTAATAAGGCTTAGGTCACGACTAGGTGACGAGAGTATTAAAATAATATTAAAAATGAAACTTATATATATAATTACAAAACTAAAATACATGTGCGTTTCACTTTTAATATTATAAAATACATGTGGGTCTCATTTTTAATATTATTTTAATACTCTCATCATGACGGGACTCCCATTATTTAGCATTTCTCTAAGGTTTATTAAATGTTCAGTCAGTCATCGTCATTTTAGTGCAAAACCAAATTTACTTTCCAGGTAATTACATGTTTTATTTTTACTGTCTATGAATACTCTAAATAAGAAAGCTTTCTTGTTTGCAATAAGAAAAAATTTGGTGTTGGTGCATAAGGGCTTCCATTGTCTTGTAAGTCATTTATTTTTTGAATAATGACAAATTTTTGAAAGTCATTAAAATATATTTTATTTCTTAAAAAAGTGTCTAAATTACCTATTGGGAAAATATTATAATTTGATTCAAAGTCACGATTTTAAGTGAAATTATAATATAGAAAATTATTTATTTAGACCTAGTCCATGACTAGTGGCTATAGAATAAACTAATAACAACAAAATTTTTTTAAAAAGTATTTCAACTTTATCTTTTTTTTTTTAATGTATGGTTAGAAACATTCTCCTTTTAATAAGAAATTTTTTTCTTATTGATTTGGTTCATGAGTAGGACCATAGATTCGGTCTAAGTAAAATTTTTTCAACGATATAAATACAACTCAAACAATAAGACAATTTTGAGTTTAGTTGACTATCTCTCTCAAATTATAAATTTAATTTTTTTCCCATAAAATCCCAAAAAGATTAGTTCCATACAAAAAAGATATGGAAGTACTCGGTGCAATTTTTATATGTATATGCCTTGATTCATATATTTAGGTTACTGAAGTGACAAGAAAAAAGAAAAGTACAATTATGTGTCCTAGTGTTACACTATGTTTGGGGAAGGGTGGAAAGGAAATAAGGGGGGAAAATAAAAATTGATTACTATTTATTTTCTTTTCTTATTTTTCACCGTATATTTGGAAAAGAAAGGAAAATAACATTATTGTAAATTTACATTTTTATTCTTTATATATATATATATATAAATTAGACATTGTAATACATCTTATAATTAAATTATAATCGTCTAATTGTTTAATTAATTATAATAAATTAACAAATAATAAGTGAAACTATTGTAAGGAGTACTCCTTACAATGGATCATATTTTACACATAAAAAATAGAAGAAAATAACATAAAAAGATAAAGTTAGACATAATTTATTAACTTTCTTTAATAAAATATATCCACATGTAATTGATTCATATTTCAATAATAATAATATCATAATTAATAGTTCAGTTTTTCCTTATTTGTCCTTGATTGTTAATATCATAATTAATATTTCATTTCTTATTTGGCCATTGAGTAAAAACAAAAAAAGAAAAATATTGTTGCAAATGTCACCCATTTTTTAATTTAACCTGTAATTAATTAATTAATAACACGGAGGAAAAATGCTTTTGAGAGTGGAAAACAAAAAATAATACTGCCTGTTCACTTTTTTTTATAAAAAAATTTCCACAATTTACTCAATTTAGAGTATTAACGTGATAAATGGTGAAATTTTCACCTCTTTTCATCAATTTTCACTCTCATTTGGAGAGACTTCACCTGAATGAGGTCGGAAGGAAAATAGCAATTAAAATCGTTCCTCCAATATTTTCCGTCACCGTCCTCAATCTAATATGTTAAGCATATAAGTATGATGATTCTTTTTTTCCTTTTTTTCGGTGAACATATCACGTAAAAAGTTGGTAAAAAAACTAGTTTGGAAGGATTAGAATCACACTTTTTACCCGGTAACTTATAACTAATTTTATTAAATAATCATGTCATACTCATTACACCCAATTATATATAATTGCAAAATGAGCTGCTGGCTGAAATACTCTTTTGGGTTAAAAATGTTTTTAAAATATATATATAAGATATTGGAGCAAATTAATTTTCATAATTAACTTTACATATCAATGTTATGTAATCAATTTGTTGCAATCATTTAATAAACATTGCGGTAAATTTTAGAATATATAAATTTGATTTAATTTTAAATCAATATTTTCTTTTTGAGGGGAGAATTTTAAACCACTGTTAGAAATGCAAATAGTGGATCAGTTCATTAGATTCTTTTATAAATTCACAGGTTTGAGATTTGTTACAACAATTAATTATCAGTATTAATTAATTTATAATTGAAAAGATGAAAGACCCATCGATGACGTGACTAAAGATCATAATACAGATGATTGACAATGAAGTTGATATAGATTAATAAATAATGATTTTTTAATTATAATTCAATATAAACCCAAATTATCTTGTAATTGTAATCCAATTCAAATTCAAATTATTACATGATGTCTACAAATAGTATAATCTGTAAATTCAATTCGCTTATATATATATATTAAAATTTTGACTTGAAACTTTGTTTTTTTTTTTTAACATTCTATATTTGCTGTTTTTAGATTTTTTTTTTTTTGCGTTTTTCCTTTTCTTTATTTTAAATATTTTTGGCTAAATCATTAAAAATATCCAAAATTTTACAAGTAGTTTTAACTGTACCTTGAATTCAGGTTTTTTTTCTCTTAGTGTCTTGAACTTTACAATAACATCTAATTTCAAATTTTACCTAATTTAATGAATAAAATATTATTTTATAGGATTCTGAAATAACCCATTAATTTATTTTTAAAAGAATTTTTATTTAAAATTTAATTATAAATTTTCACCAATGAGAATTGGCGAAAAATAATATTTTATACCGCGAACCGAATCGAAAACCGAATTTAAATAGTCTAACTCAGTCGAAAAATCCTTAAATCAAATGGAATTAGGCGAAATCATTGGGTTAGACCAAATCGGTTCAAAT
>CANUEX010023923.1:0-43152 GCA_948099535.1 Jatropha multifida | reverse complement strand
GTGGTCCCAATAATCAATAGTCTCTAATCATAATTATTAATTAGTAAGATGAGTAGATTACTAAATCTTCTTTCTAATAATAAGTCTTTGAGTATTAACAACCCTAGTTCTAGCCTTAGTGATTTGAATACCCAAGAAATAAATATCGCTCATGTGGAAAATCAACTACATAATTGGTCTATCCCAAAACACGATGTTAATACTATTTACAAAATTGGTTCTTTTGATTTTCTCTCTTACTATTTAATTAAACAAACTAAACAATCTATTTAATTAAGTCATATGCATGAAAATATTCAATTATTTTCTCCACAAGCTATTTTAAAGCATAAAGAAAAATATAAATTTTTGCATATAGGCATGGTTCAAGTTAGCTTCCTTCCGGTATCATAACAATCAACTAAAATAAACAACTGATTTAATTGAAGTAAATTAAAACTAAACAATAATTATACAAAAGAAAATTTTATTACTTACAAGAAAAGAGTTCACAAAGCTTTTGAAAGAGTAGGGTATGAAGATTTATCTTTGTTATTACACACCTAGCTATTTATAGAAGTGCGTGGACTTCATTTGATTTAAAGTCCGGATAACTATCATTCAAAATCTTATCTATATGGATAAATAAAAGATGGATAGGGCCTAAGATAGATAAATGATGAATAGGGCCTAATATAGACAAAAGATGGATAGGGCTTGGTACAGACAAATCTTTTTACATATTTATAAGATGACAGAAGGAGTCTAATAAGACAAATCATCTTTACTTGAACATATCTTGAACCGGATAGACTTTAATTTATCTAATTTACATCATAACAATCATCTCCATGGAGCGGTGAGTTTCGTTGATGTAGCTTCGTCTTCATCTTCTTGAGATACTTGACTATTTATTTCTTATAGTGTTTTCTTGAACTCCTCAATTGAACTAGTATCGGCGAGAGCGGCTTGCCACTTGCTTTTATCTGTTAGAAAATCTAAATTCTTTAGACTTTTTGCCAAAGGTGGATGTCGTTTTGAACTGAAATATCTTTGTACGGCTTGAACACAGGCTTGAGTTTGGTTGTAGTCTTCCCACCATTTATTGCTAAAGACTCTGACCAATATAGGAGGAAAGGGTAGTGGTTGAACTTGTTTGATTTGATAATTCTAGGATAAAATCCATGGAATTCCAAATGTAGTCGCAAATGAGAGTATTTTATCTTGTCCAAAATTGTTTAATTACTTACTATAAAGCTCAAACCTTTATATTATTTTTGTATGAAAAGTTTTAATTGAACATCCGAAATACTTGAACCATTCTTGAAACCAAAAAGGAAATTCTGTAATTGAACCTTGTGGAATCATTATAAACCACGAATGACTATGGTTTCTAAAGTAAAATACATTATACCAAGCTTTTTTATAATCTTCATAGTTAAAAGAACTTGGTATAAAGTTTTGGCTAAATTTTCTTTTAGTATAAGGATTTTGATTCTAGTCTGAGAGAGAGAAAACCCTTTTGATTTGAACTTTGAATACAAAATATTTTTAACATCTTCTGGATCATGGATATGTTCTAAAATTATAGAATCAGTATCGACTAATATAAACTCATAAAATTTTCTGTTTTTGGAAAGTGATTCAGGAATAAAATGAAAATTAGAAGGAAATACATTTCGAGTGACTTCTAGAAAATTTGAACATTTACTATATTCCTTTTCAATATAGGTGATTGGTAAGTCTACATCCTTATTAACATAAGGATAATTAGCTATAGATGATGATGATGATGCATCGATAAGGGCGTCATGAAATTGGTTGGTTTATTTGTAACAGAAATAGTTGAAGTAAAGGCTAATATTGGTAACTGTGTAGTTGAAGGATCAGGTAATGGAGAAGAGATACTCACACTCTTTTTCCCATAACTTTCTCTAGTAATTTTATTGTTAATGGGAGTGCCCATTAAGTTTTGCTTAACAAACTCTTCAGATAAAGGGAAAAATTTATTTGTTTCTATCTTTTCCCTGCAAGAATTCACAGGTAAGAAAATCAGGCAAGGAGTTAAAAGTACCTTTAATGGCTTCAACTTTAAAATCAAAACATGATAAAATATCTTACCATCTAGCAAAAATTTATTTTGAAATAATATTTTTAACGTCCTTTTCTAAAACATTTTTGGTTGTTGAGCAGTCAATTCGTAAAAGGAACTTTCTATTAATCGAATCATCTCCAAATTTTGTGATGCACAAAACTATTGAAAGCAATTCCTTTTTAATAGTTGAATAATTTTTTATGTGTCATTCCATGCTCTAGAATGGTACCTAACTAGAGATTCAAAAGATTGATTTGGTAATTTTTGTTTGAGAATACCTCTATAACCTATATCTAAGGCATCAGTTTCTACTATAAGAAATGAATTGGGATTCGATATAGCAAGACAAGGGAGACTCTTAACTTTACACTTTATGGTTTTAATTATTTGGGTATGTTTCTCAGTCTAGGAAGAAGAGTTTTTCCTTAACCTATTGAATAATGGTTGACATAGGATTCGAATATCTTTTATAAAATCAGCAACATAGTTCAGACATTCTAAAAATCTTTGTAATTGATTTTTATCAGTAATTTCATCTGAAAATCTTTCAGTAAAGTTAATTAATCGATCAATCAGTTTAATAGTACCTTAAAAAATATCATGTCCTCAAAATCTTATTTTATTCTGAGATAATTTAACTTTTGGGGAAGAAATAACTAAACTATTTTGCTTAGCTATATTATAAAACTTTTTCAAATGAGAAAAGTGTTGATCAATATCATTTGAATAGATAAGTGCATCATCAATGTAAACTATCAAAAACTCATGATAATTGTTGAAAATATCATTCATGATATTTTGAAATTCGGAAGGAGCATTTTTCAAACCAAATGGCATAACATTCCACTCATAGTGACCAAAGGGAACATTAAAACTAGTTTGTATCTATCAGATTCATGTATTTGTATTTGCCAAAATCCTGATTTCATATCAAATTTGGAAAATATATTTGCACTATGTAGCCTTTTTAACAAATCCCTTTTGTTTGGTATAGGATACCTAATCCATCGCAATACTTTATTTAAAGATTTATAATTAATAACTAACCTGGGTGCTCCTCTTTCTATTTTTGCCGCATTCTGGATATAGAAAGCTGAACAACTCCAAGGAGAATTAGATTTTCTAATTAATCCTTTATCTAATAGATCATTTATCTCTTTGTAATAATATTCTTGTAGCTCTAGATCTAATTGGAATATTCTTCTCATCAAAATCCTTTATATAAGGCAAATGAACTATATGTTATTTTGTAGACTAAAAGGCATTAGGAATATTTGAACATACTTCTTTATTTAAGAGTTCTTCAAAATTTTTAATTTTTTTGCTATATGTGAGCTTGCTGTAATTGATTTTCAATCCTAATATTATTAATTTCATGTTTCAAATAACTAATGTGCTTCTGTTTTTATTTAATTAGATTTATTTTTTTATATAAGGAAACGTCTTGTATAGTAATTAGATCATTTTGTCTAATCGGTTGCATAAATTTAAAACATATTTGATTATTTAAGATTCTTATTTTTAGTCCTTCATTATCTAAAGGATAAACGGTAGTTAAAAAGGTGTTCCTAGTATGACTCCTGTAGTAAGATTCTTAACTAAAATAAAGGGTATCTTAAAGTAAAAACCGTCACTATAGATTTTCGCTTTTGTTAACTTATATTCTACTCTTAACTTAATACCATCAGCTGTGTACAATCTTTCTTTAGTTTTTTCATAATATATTGTTGGAATCAATCCTTCTTGTAAGCAATTTTGGTCTGCACCAGAGTCAACCAATGCAGTCATAGTTAAATGAAAATCATTATTAACTACTATTTTAACTAATACTATCTGTTTCTGGAAGCTTACTCTAGAGATTATGTTGATAAATTCATCATAAGATAATGGTTTAGCTAAATTATTAATCTTTCTATTTTCTGAGGGTTCCGCTTGTACATCTATAATTTTATTAATTTGTAATTAAATGATATCTTGTTTAATTTTATTATGTTGTTGTTTTAATTCTTCTATTTCTTTTTAAACTATTCAAATTTCTCCTTATAGGTCAACTAAAGAAGGGGGAAAGTTTTTCTTTATTACTATTGAACCTACTAAATATTTCTTTTAATTCATTTGGTTCATATTGTCTTTCTTCTTTATGTAATATAACACCTTTTAGTTTTAACAAGTATTGTTTTTTGACTTTGTTATCTTCAATCTTATCTATACATTCTAAAAGAAAATCAGTCTCTCTAGTAACTATGTTTATACTATTTAATTTACAAATATAGGGACCATAGCATTCACAATTATCTATATCACTTGAATTATCTTCTAAATCACTAGATTCTATTTTGTATATATCTTCAAAGTTATCACTTATTTCTAAATCTGTATCTGTATCGGTGAGAAGCAAACTCACCATTTGATGTTTTAACTTATCTGATATATATATATAAGTTGTTTATTTTTTCTCTCATTTTGCACTATGACTTATAGTGTCCTACTTTTTCGTACTTGTAAAACACTATTTATCCTTTGCCTTTTCTTTTAACTGTATTCTTTTTAATGTTTGGAGGGGTTTTGGTTTTTTCAGAAGCTTTGTTTTGAAAAGTTTTAGCTCTAAAAATTTTAGCTCTATAAGTTCTTCTATAAGAGTTTTTCTTATATTTCTTCTTATTTCTAGTTGAAGGAGGATTTAATCTCTAATATCCATACTGACTGCAGAAACTTCCTAATTCTTTTCTACTTTGATGGAACTCACTCTTCATTTTTGCTTTTAATTTAAGATCGTACAGAAAGCTAGACATTCATTCTTAACATGATAATAATTTCCCCATATGTGAGGGTATCATAAGGTATGAATCCACCATATATCCCTCGTATTCGAGAGTGTACATTTTCAGCAAATAACTTAGGTAATCCACCAATAAATCTTTCTTTCCAAAAGGCATGACTATAATCTTGCCTCGTAAATACTTTTGTAAGAATCACATCTTTATACCATCGAAAATCTTGTAACTTTGGACAGGTCAAATTAGTTAATACATCAAAAGCTCTAGCTTGATATTCTCCTAGTTCACCTATAAAGGTTTTACTAATTGCAAATATCAAAGTATTCACTGCATCTTAGATAGTTGTATGTATTTGTTTTGACCTTCTTGTATAACTATAGTTTTGGCAGCATTCAATATCTTTTGTCTTTCTTCAAGTGAAAGATAATTATCCCATCATCCTTTTAATTGACCAGTAAATCCTGAGATTAATACATGAGTTACAGCTGGGTCAATGTTACCTAAGGAATTATTGAATTAATTTATGGGTTTAGCCGAGGGATATATGTTTATTTTTTTATTTTTTCGTTTGTGGATTTTGTGCATGTTTTATTTGTTGGATATATATATATATATATTAAAAGGCAAAAGGATGGTGAATATAAGCCGATTCGTGGCTATATGAGTGGAATTTGATATGTTTAGCTTGTTAATTCAAAGTTTGAGTTGTTAGATCTAAATGCGAAGATTATAACCTGTCAGTCTTTCGAATTATTTAATCATCTTTGTATCAGTGATCAATCAAGAGAATCCTGTATTATGATTCACCTTTGGCTGAATCGTTTTTTCCATTACTTTTAATTATTTATTTTATCACTCTCTGGTTACCTAGTTAATTCTCAATTGCTACCTTGATCAAAATCCCCCTTTTTTATTTTATTGTTTTACCAACTGGTCTCAATTTAAAATTAGCCTTTATTAGTCTCTAGGGTTCGATCCTTCTTACCTTATCTACAAATTACTTAGAATAGGAAGAGTAGAAATTATTTTTGGTGGTCTCGACACCCATCAAATTTTAGCACCATTTTCGAGGACTAATCTAAATCTGATTTGTTATTTTGATGACCAAATCTGAACATGATAATCTAAACTTTGATCCAGAAATTGAGAAAACAACCTGTGCATTAAAGAGAGCAGCAAGACAGCGAAAGATACAAGCAGCCTTGACATCCACACCTCCTTTAGACGAACCAACACCTGAATTTTCAACTGAATCTGAAGGAGAAGACGCCATGGCTGATGAACAGACGGTGAGACAGCTACATGCAACTCCAATAGAGTAACAACCTCTTTGCGTCACTTATCCAACTCTAGAGGTGGCGTTTGAACTGAAGTCAGGATTAATACATCTACTTCCTATCTTTCATGGGTTGGAGAATGAAGATCCCAACAAGCATTTGAAGGATTTTCATGTAGTTTGCTCAAGCATGAGACCACAAGGAGTAATAGAAGAACAAATCAAGTAGAGAGCGTTTCCATTTTCTTTGCAGGATATCGCTAAGGAGTGGTTGTTCTATTTGCCCTCAAGATGAATCAGATCATGGGAGTATATGGTCTGACTTTTCTTGGAGAAATATTTTCGAGCCTCAAGAGTAGCTCTAATTCGAAGGGAAACCAATGGCATTAAGCAAAAGGATGCAAAAACTCTCCATGACTATTGGGAAAGGTTCAAGAGACTCTATGCAAGCTGCCCGCAACATGGAATTATCGAACAATCTCTGATTCAGTATTTTTATGAAGGAATGCTAGATTTGGAGAGAAGGATGGTTGATGCAGCCAGTGGAGGGGCCCTTGTCAACAAAACTCCTCGACAAGCCCAAGAAATCATATCTACCATAGCTGCTAACACACAACAGTTTGGGAGACGTCAAGACGTGCCAAGGAGGGTCAACCAGGTAAGTGATTCTAACATTGAAAGTAAACTTAATGAACCAACAAGTTTGGTTCAAAGTATTGCTACAGGTATGTATCCTCAGGCCAAAGTATATGGAATCAGTGCTTATCATGGACATGCAACTGACATGTGCCCCACATTGCAAGAAGGCGATCAAGAACATGTAAATGTTGTAGGTGGATTTCCTGGCCAGCCTCAATGAAAATATGATTCATACTCGAAAACATATAATCCAGGATGGTGGGATCATCCGAACTTCAGCTATGGAGGAAGGTCGCAAAACATACACCAGTATCAATATGCATCGCATCAGCACCCATAAGCAAGCTCAAACCCAAGTATGTCTCTTGAAGATATAGTTAAGTCACTTGCTATTAACACTCAACAGTTTCAGTAAGAGATTAGAACTAGCATCCAGAACTTAAAAAATAAGTAAGTCAGTTAGCTACTTCTCTAAGCAAATTGGAGTCGCAAGGGAAGCTACCTTCTCAGACCATCGTCAATCCCAAGCACAGTGTAAGTGCAATCACTTTGAGAAGCGGGAAGGAGTTGGTGACCCTAGCCCCGAAGAAGGAAAGTAGTAGTCTGCAGAAAGATGCTGAAGAAGAGATAGAGATATCACAAACTGAGAACTCAAAATTAAGCTTGCCCAAGCCTCCATTGCTGGTGACACAACCACCTTTCCCTGAAAGGTTAGCTAAATCAAAGAAGGACAAAGAAGTAAAAGAGATCCTTGAAACTTTTGGCAAGGTAAAGGTAAATATACCATTATTAGATGCAATTAAATAGATTCCTCGCTATGCAAAATTTTTTAAGGAGTTTTGTACAAAAAAAAAGAAGTTGGCTGGTTACAAAAAGGTAAGTGTGGCGAGAA
This sequence comes from Jatropha multifida, assembly GCA_948099535.1. NCBI lineage: Eukaryota > Viridiplantae > Streptophyta > Magnoliopsida > Malpighiales > Euphorbiaceae > Jatropha > Jatropha multifida. The sequence goes on along the minus strand of CANUEX010023923.1, from coordinate 35,494 downwards.
TGTTTCTGCCATGTTGCAAAATAAAAATTACCCCCCAAGTGCAAGGACCAATGTATGTTTGCTATTTCTTGTAAAATTGGTAATATTGGTATTAAAAAAGCTATGTGTGATTTGGGTTCTTCCATAAATGTCATGCCAATGTCCATTTATTCTTATTTAAAAGATGGTCCATTAAAAAACACCTCTGTTATGATTCAATTGGCCGACAGGTCCATAGTGTACCCTGAAGGGGTGTTAGAGGATGTTCTAGTGTAGTCAATAGACTGATATTTCCTACCGATTTTTATGTATTGGATATGGAGGATGATAAATCCCCCACTTCATTTGAGATTTTGCTCGGGAGACCGTTTCTTAGCACAACTAGAGTAAAAATAGATGCTCATGATGGCACACTTACCATGGAATTTGATAAAGAAATAATTAAGTTTAATGTGTATGATGATCCATGTGATGTGCTTAGTGTTTGTGGTGTTGATATAATTGATCCTTTAGCTCCTAAGGTGAAGGAAATTGCTTTGGAAGACCTGAAATGGATTGATTGAAGTTTAAGAACGTCTAGCCTAAGATGTTAAACTAGGGCGCTTATTGGGAGGAAACCCAATATTAGGCTTGCCCAAGCCTAGTACCTGTCTTTATTCTTATTTACTTTTAGTTTTGTTATTATTATTTTATGTTATTTTGAGTCATCTTCTTCCCTTACTACGGTGGTGCTTTTATTTTTTTGGGTTTACCTTAGAGACTAGAGCTTTTAGATTTACCTTTAATGGTTAAAAAAAATTTTTTTTTACTTATTCTTATTTTTACTGTGTTCTTTTTACCCACCGGGTAACATTAGTGTTATTATTAGTCTCTTTTATTTCTTTTTCTTTTTATTTTTCTTTTCTTTCTTTTTCTTTATTTATTTCCTTTATATTCCTTTTTACCTTTATTTACTCCTCACTTATCTTTTTTTCCTATTTACTCCTAAAAGTAACCTAAGTCACTATTGTTTTTCCCTTGCTTTCCCTTATAGCAGCCAAGCCACCAAGCACCATCTGCTCCACCCTCCGCTGAAAACTTAGGATGCCGCGCATGAAGCAGCAAGCCACCAGGCTTCCAGGCAGCACCATCACAGCTCTGCTCCACACTATCCTGTCATGCCTTCAACCTCACCATCGCACACCAGCTCCGACGAAGAGGATGACTTACACTCTGCCTTACTGATGGAATTGCAGCTTGCGTCCCCTCGAACTACCGCCGCAACTAGCACCGACCATCATTGACGCTAGCGACAGACTTAAGCGACTGTGACTCTGCCTCTGCCTCTAGCCACCTCGCACTATCGGACTCATTCATAGACCCAGCACGCTCAAGGCGCCGCGCCACCAATAGCAGCAGCACAGTGGCGAGCCACACGACGGCCACCACCACACCACTTTGCCTTTGCTGCCGCTCCCTCTACGTTTGCTGTCCAAGCCTCCCCTGAAGCACCACCGCCTGCCTCCAACGATCAAAGCGACAGTGACCTGCCTCCATTGCGAGGTCGTGCTCGAATGCAAAGAGGTAAGAGCCAGTACCCTCCTAACCCCTCTGATTTGAATGGTGCATTGCACTTTGATTTAATCATCCACAAGAACAGGTATGCATTTGTTCAAAATCTCAAAATTATACCATATAAATCTGTTGATATGCCTTCTCTTATTACGGTTCGATTGCATGATGAATTCTATGGATTGGTTGATGTTATTAGTTGGAGGGAATTTTTCGTTTGTCAATATCCTGCATTCATAGAATTATGCTTGGAATTTTACTCTACATTTGAATTTGTTCACTCTTTAAAGTCTTTTCGGCTTAGTACACTTGATATTATTCGATTCTGATTGACAGGTCATATGCTTAGCTTCTCTGTCACATCTTTTAATATTGCTTTGGGTGTCCTTGACACCGAGTTTGCTAAGAGTTATGACTATTTGAATGCCTACTACGATTAACTTGAGGACTTTAATGCTTTAGATGCCTATATGACACTCACCGATCAGGTTGATATTATTTTTCATGCTAGTCGGTCTAAGGCCAACTTGATTCAAAATGCTACATTGCGTGATATTCACCGTTTTTTGGCCTCCACATTTTCTGGTCGCACTGAGGACACTACCGTCCTCTCCAAACCTAAATTGTTTTTTCTGTGGTGTATGGTCACTTAGCGGCGAATAAATCTTGGGTTTTGGCTTGCCACCCAATTTGAAAATATCATTCTTACAAGACACGACATTCTTTTAGGATCCATTATTATCATGCTAGCTGTTCGATAGGGTGTCCTAGATATTGATGAGAATAATTTGCATGTTGCTTATGCTATGCCTCCGTTAGACTTATTTGTTTTGAACTCTATGGGCTTATTGTGCCACGAGGAGAGCGGCTCTTTTGTTTTTGCTCCTGCAGGTCCTGTCATTCCATGCAATCAACAAGTCTTCTGTAAAAGGAAGGAGACTGCAACTGTTCCTTTGACGTCCGCTCCCCTTGTTGCCCCATCAATGGCCTCGCCATCTTTAGCATCTTACATCAAGCGCTTGGAAGGCAAGATTGATTCCCTCACTTCCACGGTAATTGAAGTCATGCTGCATGCCATCTCACATCATTTGGGGTTACCTTGGCCCCCTTCTTCAGCTTAACTCTGCATTTGCCTACTCCACAAGGATGTTTTCTTTCCTTCTTTTTCATTTTTCTTATTCTTTTTGGAAATTGACCCTCCCTTTGTATTATTGATGATTCCACATTGGGGACAATGTGAGGAGTAAGTGTGGGGGAGAAATCAAGAAATCTGATTTTGAAATTGCTTAGTTTGTTTAATTTTTGGATAATATATTTTCAAGCACTAAAGTTTTGAGCATTTTTGTCATATTCTAAAACCTGATTTAGATATTTCTTTTAGCAATTGCTCTTAAATTTTAAATAAATTTATTACTTATTCCATAAAAATTTTGATTGTTTAATGTGTAAAAATCTTATTTTCAAATTTTTTTTCTTGTCTAAAATTGTGATTAATACTCTCTTTTGACCTATTGAGAAGAATTCTTTGTCCTTCAACTAATTTCTTTACATTAAATTAACTTTTTGAGATTTTAGATAAGGTAATAGTAGTCTTTATTGTAGACTTCCATCTCCTCCATACTATAGATAGCATCACTTAATCATTCTATTTTGTACAAATCATTTAGGCTTCATTAATGGGTGAAACTTTTAAATTGCTTGTGCTTAATCTACTGTTGTGCATGTTTCGAAACTCTGTTTAACTTATCTAAAGCACAACTTTTGGGTATTGGTTGTATGATATGGAAGGATAGAAGGTACAAATCGTGCAAAGTGATGTAAAAGGTGAGGAATACAAAGAGAATGAAAAAAGCGGTAATGCACATGAGTTTTCTAAAAGTTGCTATAAAAAAGAAAAAGAACAAAAACAAAATAAAAAGAGAACGAAAAAAGCATTAATGCACATGAGTTTTCCAAAGTTGCAACAAAAAAAAAATGAAGAGTGGAGAAAGGTACCTTCCTTTTCTTTTGAATAATTATGCCAAATCCTAGAGTGTTATGCTTTGATAGGTTAACCTTATGTTTTTGAGGTGTAACAACTTAAATTTTTGAGGAACCCAATATATTGCGTGCTTAAATTTTTCAAGTCTTTGTGTTTTGTACTTAAAAGGATACTTTGAGGATTACTATATATTGGTATGAGGTTGATAGAATAAATGATAGATGATTATCACCTTACTTGCTTTTCTTTCCCAATTTTCAATCTTTTGTTAGAGAATGCTGTTATAGGGTGGAGTGAATTTCTATGTGATTTTGATTGAGAATTTAGTCATGCTTGAGGACAAGCATGGAATAAGTATGGGAAAATTTAATAACTTGTTAATTTAGCATAAAATATCATTGGTTTGATTATTGTCTATGGATAATTTTTAGCTAAAATGAGGATTTTTATTTAGTTTTCATATTTTCCATAGTTTATGCTAGATTTGTTTAAAAGGAAGCTTTGGAGATTGATTTCTTGAGTTTTTGATAAAGCGACCAAGTTGGAGCTAGATTCTTAGAAAACCTTCTAGAAGTTTTTGGCTTACGCTTGGGCAAGCATAAGAAAAGATCAGCTCGAAGGAGAATAAAGCCCCGAAAGTTTTTGGATAGTGCTTGGGCAAGCACTATAGAGTTGGGTCTGAAGCTGAACAAAACTCTCTGGAAGTTTTGGACTAGCGCTTGGGCAAGCGTAATACGGACGTTACCTGAACTTTTGTAAAATCTTGACAGCTACAAAAATATCATTTAAAATGCAAGCTGGTCCACCTTTTAAGGGATTTGACAGATAGTCAATTTAAATATTTATATTTTCTTTAAAAGACATTTATTTTTAGGGTTTGTTTCCTTCATTATATATAGGACCTTATAATTTGTAAGGGAGAGCCATCATCTCCTCTCCTTATTTTCTAAATAGTAGTAGTTCTCTTAGGGTTTATTTTTATTCTTTGTTTTCTACATAGCCATGAGTGGCTAAACTTATTGTTTCAGTCAATGGTTGATTTCAAATAGGGATTCTTCAAGATTGTGAGATCTAAATACGATAAGTTTATTCTTTAGTTTCGATTGACTTTTGTGTGTTTTTTGAATCTGAAAAGAAACTCCATCTCTATTATTTTTTTGGTGTTTATTCAATAAGAGCCCATTGATCAATCTAATAAGAAAACATATAGTTATAAAAAAAAGTTAAGATTCTATATTGTCTAACTGAGTTAAATAAGTAGAGAATAATATAATTTGATTATGACCAGGCTTTGGGATTATATTATGGAAACCCACAATCTATTTTAAATAAACTAAGCTTTTAAGTTTGTTGAATAGGGTATGGTCTTTCTAGTTTTTATTACTGCTAGTGAATTAAACTCTATTGCTTATTTAGGGTTGTTTGCTAGTTAGAGATTATTTTAACGCTTGTTTGTTTAATATAATACTACGAAAAGATTTTTCGGAGGCACTTGTCAGAAGATTATAACCTGTCACAGTCTTTTGAATTATTGAATCATCTTTGTATCAGTGATCAATCAAGAAAATTCCGTACTATGGAAAGATTTTTATTACTGCTAGTGAATTAAATTCTATCGCATGTTTAGGGTTATTTGCTAGTTAGAGATTATTCTAGCGCTTGCCTGTTTAATCTAATACTACGGAAAGATTTTTCGGAGGCGTTTATCTGAAGATTATAACTTGTCAGTCTTTTGAATTATTGAATCATTTTTGTATCAATAATCAATCAAGATTTTTTTTTTTCATGTGCATAGTTGAATGTATGTTTGTTGTGTGGAAGAAGATGATGCTGATTGTTAATCCTTGCAATCTTGGTTCTTGAAAAAGTGGAATTCACAAATTATATTTATGTGAAATTTCTTGTGTTGTTATTGTAATTTTGTTCTGTTTAATGCACCTTTTTAATTCAGTAAATTTTTGTATTGAGATACTTTTTAAAATATTCTATATGCATTTCAAGAATTATGTTTATATAAAATTTTTTATGTTTATATAAAATTTCTTATATTTATGTAAACGGGTTCGGATAATATGTAGATAATTCTAAATGAATTTTGGATGGATTTAGATATTATTAATTTATTTCTTAAAGAATTCGGGTATTTAAAATGATAATGAATTCAGGGTCGGATAATTTATTTTTTTGACCGGCTGCCGTTTCTATTAATTAGAAATTATCTTAGCTTAGCTGTTAAGAGACAATTTTGACGAGAAAAAGAAGAGAGAACATTCTTTTTTTTTTCTTTTGACCGGAGAAAAAACGGAGACAGAGTAGTGCTGCTGTCCCTCGTTTCTCCCCAAACTAGAGAGACAACAAATAATCAAATAGTCATTGTTCTGCTCACCAATTCTTATTTTCTCTTTGATCTATAATGGCCTAATCTGCGTCTAATATCAGATCTCTCTTTAATTACAAGCTACTTTGATTGATAATCATCAGATCTGTTGCAGCAGTTAACTCATTTCAGGAGAAGAAATCCAATTCCAGGATGGCCTCCGTGAAAAGTGGCCGGTTGAGAGGAACTCCGGTCAGGGAAAATGGTACCAAACTTGAAGAAGGTCTTATGGTCTTCAAGTCCGATAAGTTCGACGCCGATTCTTATGTTCAGTCAAAATGCTCTCTCAACGACAAGGTCGATACATACTTTCTTTTTCCTTTTATTTAGTTCTTGAATTAACTTTTCATATGCTTATTTTTGGGAGCTTTAGCTTAAAATATGTGCCATTTTGGTTATTATATTGTAGAGGAAATTATGAATTTACATCTTCGTTGATTTTGATTTTGCTGAATTTGGTTAATTATATATTTATCATTTAAACTTTTTTCTCTTTGAAGTTTCTTCAGCTTCATGATTAGATGATTCTTTGTATTTAAGTTACTGCATATCATGCTTCAGTGGCTCCAGTCGCGTTATGCAACGAAATGAGGGTCAGTTTAACCTCATTATGATACGGTTATGCTCTGGTTTCAGGAAATAAAGCAATTATGCTCATATCTTGTGGATTTGAAGAAAGCTTCTGCTGAAGAAATGCGGAAGAGTGTGTATGCAAATTATGCAGCTTTCATTCGGTGAGTTCTTGCTCACTATTATGTAGATGGTAGTTACTGCTCCTTGCCATTTTATTGCAGAATTTGTTTACATAAATCTCAAATTGCCAATAAATTATTCTCTTTGTAGTATCTACATTGGGAAATAATGATAGAAGTTGAGGTCCAATATAGTTTTATGTGGAAAATTAACCCACAAAAACCTTTTTGGTACTTTTGAATTGATTTTTCTCATACATTATCAATTTTGTTGAGACTAATGTATGGTCATAAAACATTAGTTGTAAAGATCATGAATCTTTTTCTTTGATTTTATCATCTAACCTGTTTATAATCTTGATTTCACAATCAACTTTGGTGGCAATTTGTTCTTGAATTCTATTTACCTGTTGTAATCATTTCACAAGGAATGAGATGTTAGGGTGTAAAAGTTCCTGCAATTACAACTAATTTATTTGACTAGCAATAAGTGATTCTTAGCGATAAATGATTGCCGTGCTTCCTTAAGACATCCAGCTAGTGAAGGAAGATTGCTCTTAATCCTTGTTAGTTTTTCTTTTATTATTTTTATTGTTTAACATTTTTTTTATGGAAGAGTGATGCAAGCAGCATATGTAACAATAAAATTCCTTGAAGTAATATGTTTTTGCCAAAATTTGAGCAAATATTCTAACAAAGTTGATATTTTGAGATATGTGGATTGCTGATTGCATAGTTTGCATCAAAATAAAAGCATTAATAGTGTAAGCATATTTCTAGCAAAATGTACACATATTGCTGAATAGTTGTCTTGCTCAAATCTGGGGTTCTCGTTAGTTTCACACACTTGGTAATATCATATTTTCATCATTTGTTAGCTTATCCATGACAAAGCATAATGATAAGCATTTAGTTGACCTTGGGTGCCATCCGACTTCAGGAAAACTCATTAGATCATCTACAATTGTCTAAATGTCAATGACTAAGTGATCCTTAAACACTTCTATTTACCTAATAAATACTCTTCCTATCCAAAATCATTATAGAGCCGTTTCTCTATATTGTGTCATATGCCTTCTCTAGATTGATGGAATACATTATAGAGGTCTTTTTTTGTGTCCTTTTGATTCTTCACCAGTATCCCTCTTATGGTAATTTATCTTCGTAATTGATCTTTTGGCATAAAAGCGAATTGTTTTCTAGAGATTATTATGTCATAACATATTCTTTTGGTGTAAGTAATGTTCCCTTCTTCCATGTTTACTGGTAGAAAACTTTTTTTTTCCAATTTCCAATTTTCTTCCACATTTCCCATTTATCTAATTTTTTATAGTCTGCATAGAAATTGCAAAATTGGTGTCATGTTAATTAACATCCCAAGCCTAGCATGTACGGTTTTGTTCCTGAGAGTGATGATCCATCACCCTCAGGTTGTCCATCAATATACATTACCACCTTGTGCTTAGCCGATGTGGGATTTGCTTAACGGTAAGCTAACATCTCAAGCTGACACCTCATATGGTCCGGACGTTACATTAATATATCCAAATATTCAATTCTCTGTTTTTGTTTTCCCTTTATTGATTTTAATTAAGGGTGTGATACTAAATAGCTAATATTTTGGCTGAGTGGTAAAAAAATGCCTGAATTTTGATAATTTTCATAATTTTGGCGAATTTTTAAAATTTCATTAATTGATATCATGAACTAAATTTTTTTAATATTTGTAGCCTCCATCTATCTGTGGTCTAAAACTTGCCGATTTGGTACTTAAACTTAACAAGTGGGCCCCACATGAGGATTAGTCAAATTTGAATAGGCAAATAATAAAAGCCAAATGACCAAAAAAAGTTTAGACTTTGACCATTTTTACAAATCAATTGTTATTGTGAATCCACCTTAGGGCTTTTTATGTATAAGCCTAATAAGATGGGTTCTTTCCTATATATAAACATTCCATTAGTTTTATATATCTCTTTATTTGGCTTCTTGATTTTCATGGAAAATCTGGGTACCCCTTGTTACTGGCAGAATTTTATTTATTTTGGGCTTTTGATCCTATTTGGGTGTTATTTTGTTTGATGTAAATGTTGAAAAGATTAAAGGGTAGATATTACTTCAACGTGAAAGTAGTTATTCTGCTTTGTTTTGTTGAATTCTTTAAAATCTAGTGGAATTTTGTTTTGGTTAGTAATTACAAAGATTTTATTAGATAAATATGATTTATCTTCTTTAGGAAATTAATGGAAGATAAAGAATTTTGCTTGAAGGAGTTTTTGTAATTTTTGGAAATTACGGCAATTATTATTTGATTTCATGACTCTTTTGATGGAAAATCCACTCAGCTTTGACTGAGTCATGCATAGGCCCACTTATTAATTTTAATTGCCATGTTAGCAAGTTTTGGACAGCAAACAGGTGAATGCCACAATTGTTCAAAAAAAATTGAAAAATTAAAAGAATGGCTAAAATTATTAAAATGATCAAAGTTCAGGCTTTTTTGGTCATTATTTGACGTTATTATTTGCTTACTTATCAATAACTAAACTACATGTGGGGTCTGCTCGTAAGTTTAATAGCCACGTTAGCAAGTTTGGTCACAATTGTTATAAAAAAAATAGTTTATGGTGTCAATTGATAAAATTAAAAGAATCGGATAAAGTTCAGGATTTTCTAGTTGTTTGACCTATTATTTTGTTGAAAACAGAAATAATTTCATTGTTGAATATCTTAAATATGAATTTCTATCTAAAGATATATTTGAAATCCAAAGTTGGCTTTGAAATTCTTACTAAACATTTTAATTTGTTTTCAAAAAAAAATTATCTTAATAATTAAGTTGTTGAAAGGGGGCTTTTATATTAGTTAAGCTTTATGTAAAAAATTTTATATTACAAAATGTGAAAGTTAAAATATTAATTAACATTTTAGAATTTTTATTAATTAAGTTATTAATGGTATCAATAATTAATGAAGGCTTACATGTTAAAAATTGATTGTATCACTCCATTTCGGAAAATGAAATAGTTAGGTTTAACATTTTAATTTGATAACTAATTAAAATATATATTTTAATGAATAATAAATCTAAACAAATTAAAATAAACTTTAATGTCAATGTCTCAATATTTTTGGAATAATTTTCTAGAAAATAAGACTTGTTTTCCATTTGCTGCCTCTAGAGTTCATATTGGAAAATTTACATTTTTGTCCAAGCAGTTCAAAGTGAAATGATAGTAGTAGATTAACACTATTAACTGCGTAAGGTAATCTTTTCTAATGTTTTATGATTCCAAAAACAAAATGTTAATCTCATGAAGCATACACAATACATTTCTGTGAATTTGATACCCACTATTGGATTGTGATTTCATGAATTGAATAACATTATGGTAATTACATTCTCTTATTTAAGTGTTGGATTTATTGTAATGTGAGAACCTGTGTAAACTAGACATCTTAGACTCTCTACTACAGGATCTTGCACATCTTTTGAACTAAATGCCACTTTAATCAATTCCAATTAGTCTAGATGTTGAGAATATGCAACTATCGTCTTCTTTCTTAAAATACTTTTTTGTCGTGGTTTGGTTATTTCGAAATTTAAAGTATATTTGTTTCTTGCATAAAGCACTTCAAAAGAGATATCAGATTTGGAGGGGGAGCTTTCATCAATCAGAAATCTGCTATCTACTCAGGCTACTTTAATTCATAGTTTAGCAGAGGGAGTTCATATTGATTCTACACCAACAAAAGCATCAGAAGCCTCTACAGTAAATGGCTTACTAACTGCCGAAGATCAAGAACCTTCTGACTTAGAGAAGTGGTCAGTTGAATTTCCTGATCTCCTTGATGTTCTGTTAGCTGAGAGGAGAGTGGACGAAGCTTTGGCAGCCCTTGATGAAGGAGAGCATGGGGCATCTGAAGCAAAAGAAACAAAATTGCTGAGTCCTGATGTCCTTGTGTCATTACAGACTGCTCTTCTTGACCGCCGGCAAAAGTTAGCTGATCAGCTTGCTGAAGCTGCTTGCCAGCCTTCTACCCGTGGTAGTGAACTTCGTACATCTATATCAGCTCTTAAAAAGCTTGGTGATGGTCCTCGTGCTCATAATTTACTCCTTAATGCACATTACCAGAGATATCAGTATAACATGCAAAGCCTTCGTCCATCAAGCACCTCATATGGAGGAGCATATACTGCTGCACTCTCACAGATAGTATTCTCTGCTATAGCACAAGCTGCTAATGATTCACTGGCTATTTTTGGCAAGGAACCTGCTTATACTTCTGAACTGGTAATGTGGGCTACAAAGCAAACAGAAGCCTTTGCAGTTCTTGTTAAAAGACATGCATTAGCTTCCTCAGCAGCTGCTGGAGGTTTAAGAGCTGCTGCAGAGTGTGTTCAAATAGCTTTAGGTCATTGTTCTTTGTTGGAAGCCCGTGGATTGGCACTCTGTCCTGTGCTCATAAAGCTCTTTAGGCCAAGTGTTGAACAAGCACTAGATGCAAATCTAAAGCGAATTGAAGAGAGCACAGCTGCTTTGGCTGCTGCTGATGATTGGATACTCACTTACCCTCCAACAGGTACTCGACAGTCTGGCAGATCTTCTGTTGCGTCTCTTGGTAATACAGCTGTATTTCAACATAAACTTACAAGCAGTGCTCATCGGTTCAATTTGATGGTCCAGGTGAATAATCTTTCCTTCACTATTTCCAATAGATCGATACATTTCTCTCCTCAGCACATATTCTGTGTGTATACGTAGCACAATACATTTTTCATTAACTCTTTTCTGAATCTCACTTTAAATACACACCCACACATACACACCACTTTTTTTTTTCTTTTTACCATGTTGCCTAAAGATGACTGTATGTTTGCAGCTGCTGCTCGTTCTCCTTTAATCCCCCCTTCCTTTCTTTCCATGTTGTCCATTGTGCTTCAATTTCTATGTTGTATGTATATCCTATTGTTTGAAGATTAGATGAAAGTTTTTCAGGTTGTGGAAAATATCACTGAAACATCATTGGAAGATCATTTTCTCTTTCTTATCACTGATACTGCAAATTTTAAAATTTAATTGGAACATTGACCTGTCTTCTGTTCTCTCTTCGGCTGAAACAGTGGTTCTGGTAAATGTATTGCATATTGTTGTTTTATTCTGTTAACAGAAAGTTCAGTTTTACTATAACTTATGGTTGCAAGACAATTATGGACTATTTTTTTATCCATCCCTGGCTATTACTGCTTTGAATTGCCATTTTGCTGCTTGTTTGGATTCCAATGATCTTTTGAAATTGTGATACTTTGTTCCTTATGTAGTGTATTTGCCGACATGGGTTTTTCCTGCTCCATATGCATGCTGCTGTATTTATTCACTTGAATTTTCTCTTCCAATTGAGTAGAGCTTTCCCCCACTTTTTGGACCTCTAAAGTGCTTTTGAATTACTTTTCCATGTGTTCCTCATGCTTGTTGGGATAACTGATTGAATGGAATTATTTTCTTTAAATGATGAAATTGTTCCATTTGTTTTTCAGGATTTCTTTGAGGATGTTGGACCCCTTTTAAGCATGCAGTTAGGAAGTCAATCACTGGAGGGTTTGTTTCAAGTATTTAACTCATATGTGAACATGCTGATAAAAGCATTACCAGGTTCAATGGAAGAAGAAGGAAACTTTGAGGGTTCAGGAAATAAAATTGTACGAATGGCTGAGACTGAAGCCCAGCAGATAGCATTGCTAGCCAATGCATCATTGTTGGCTGATGAACTACTCCCGCGGGCAGCCATGAAGGTATCCCCTGTTCATCAAGTTAATAGTAAGGATGATTTCCGTAGGAGACCTTTAGACAGGCAAAATCGTCATCCTGAACAACGAGAATGGAGGAAGCGGCTTGTGAGTTCAGTTGATAGATTAAAAGATAGTTTTTGTCGACAGCATGCCCTTGATCTCATTTTTACAGAAGAGGGTGATAGTCATCTTACTGCAGAAATGTACATAAACATGGATGGAAATGTGGATGAGATGGAATGGTTTCCATCCCCAATATTCCAGGTAAATTTTTTTGGTACAAAATGCTGACTTTTTGTTTTTATTTTTTTGGGTTGAGAGGGTTGTGGATGTATATATATCATGTATAGATCGTTCTGCTTGTCTGAATGAACTTTAGGTCCTTTTTGGGTCCAGTTATGATATATGTCAACTGAAAATACATATTATGCTTGGGACTTCATAGGATAAAGTATTAGTAATATGAAGACAATTAAATATTTGTTGCAGGAGAAAATAGAATGTTGTTGCTTTTCATTCTGGTTGCATTTTTATCTGTATATTGATTTGACCTCTTGTCCCTGGGGTTGCACCTGCTACCTAACGATGTTTTTCATAAGTTTTTTTGGTAAAAGAAGATTGAAAATAAAATTTCTTTAGCTGCTAATATGTTTTTGTATTTATTTGGACACCTGTTTGGGTGTGTAACATAGTTATTTACAACTTTGTATCTCTTTTTGTTAGAAGTATACAGACTATGAACTTGAATTTGGAGGAAGCACTGAATTTATCAAACTCTATGGAAAAACTAATTTTCAGTGAATTTAACTTATGTGAGATTATTTTCGTTGAACGTAGCTGGATTTAAAGAAAATTGAAAATTTGTTAACCTTCAAGTTAGATTGGCCTTTCAAATTCAAGAACTGGAACTTTGTGCTGGCTGTGGAGAATTAACTGTCTAGTATATATAGTTTCAGTGTATTGCTTGAGACGCACAATCTATTTCACTATGAGTTATTATGGATTCTTGTTATGTTACGATTCAGGAACTTTTTATAAAACTGAACCGAATGGCTAGCATAGCAGCGGATATGTTTGTTGGAAGGGAAAGATTTGCTACATTGCTATTGATGAGACTTACAGAAACCGTTATACTATGGCTTTCGGAAGATCAAAGCTTTTGGGATGATATTGAAGAAGGCCCAAGGCCATTGGGTCCTCTTGGTCTGCAACAGGTATGTAAATCTGGCTTCTTTTCCTCTAGTTCTTATTGGTGTACTGAGTTTTGATATACTGCATTTGTTGGTCTATGTGCAGTTTTATTTGGACATGAAGTTTGTGATGTGCTTTGCTTCACAAGGACGCTACTTGTCACGGAATTTGATTCGGGTAGTCAATGAGATAATTTCTAAAGCTGTTGCAGCATTTTCTGCTACAGGAATGGAACCAGACAGGTAAATAAGCAGTTTCTTTTTTGGGTTTTGAATTTATTGTGCGTTTTATGTATAATTTGCAAACATCATTAAAAGAGGATACAGTTATTGCTACTGAAAACTATGTGAAAGTTCGTGAGATATTCTACATCTTAAATCCTTCACCTTTGTTCAAAATATGAAAAAGAGATCCTTTACATTTAGGCCATGTAATGGAATAGGGATTATATTACATGACTGATTACATTATTTGGTTAAACTTTTTCTAAAAAATGTAATGTAATTGAGATTACATGTGTAATCTTTATTACCTAATTTGATGTATTATTCATTTTATAAAAAAACACATGTATTGTTCATTACATCAAACAGATGTAATATTAATTACATCAAGTTATCTCAATAAAAAATTTTCTATTTAAGTGTATTTAGCACTACCACCTCACCTCCATCACCACCACCACCACCACCATCGCTCCATGACTGCCACCACCGCAATGCCACCACTACTATCACCGCTTAACCACTACCACTACCACTACTACTACTACCGCTTAACCGCTACTACCACCACCACCACCACCACCACCATCGCTCCATCACCGCCTCAACTACTACCACAATCACTCTACCACCCTCATTGCCAACTCAACCGCCGCTACCACTACCACTACTACTACCACCACCATAACCATTGCTCCACCACTACTCCCACCACCACTGTTGCTCCACCATATCACCACTGCCACCAACACTCTACAACCACTACCACCTCAAACATCATCACCACCAGCACTCTACCACCATCATCATCGCCAGCGCTCTACCACCATTACTTTGCGTTGTTGCCACCACCACCTTCATTACTCTACCACGACCACTACAACCATCACTCTATCACCACCACATAATAAAAATTATATTTTGCTGTTTAATATGCAACACAATAAAAATTATATTTTATTATATGAATGAAAATAATTGAATGAAAAATCATTAAAAAAATCAACATACCCATAATTTTATTTAATGAAAACATATGAAAAAAAGTTAATTTATAATGACTTAATTAACTTTTATTTTGTTATATTACATTAGAGGTGAACATTTGGTTCGGTAAATAAATGTTTGGTTAAAAGTTCGATTAGAGAAAATTAAAATTTCGGTGATCGATAAAAAATTAATTTAGTTGAATTAATTAAATTAATCGACTTTCAAACTACATTGTTTTGGTTAAGTAGATAATAAAATTAAAAATTAAAAATATTTCAGTTTATATTTTGATTAAGCAGTAAATAATAATTTCAGTTAATTTTTATTTTGATTAAAGTTGGTTAATAATAAATTTCAGTTAACTTCGATCAGTTAATTAAGTTTTATTTTGTTTAACTTTAGTTCAGTTAAGAATTAAAATTAATTCAGCTAAAATAGTTTAGTTAAATTCGGCTAAAAAATTAATTTGGTTAAGTAAAAAAATTTTTGATTAATTTATTTCAGTTAAAAATTTTATTCAAATTGATCGAATTGGCTGAATCATCATTCTTAAATTACATTTTTTTTTTCGGCTTACCTTTTTATTAATTTTTTAGTTCAAATAAATTTATAAATCTAAGTGACCTTTTAATAATTATGTATAATAAATAGTTTTTAGTTTAGATATTTTTTATATTAATAATGACGTGATAGTGGTGATGGTAGCGGTGGAGTGATGTTTGAGATGGTAATGGTGGTGGTGGCGGCACTGGAGTGGCGTTTGAGATGGAGATGGTGGTGGTGGTAGTATTTTAATTATATTACATTACATATATATAAACAAACATAAAAATGGAATGACAATTATATTCTATAAATTTTATCAATTATATTACCTAATAAAGTAATGAAATCTTAATTACATTTCATTTTATTGCATTACATAACTAATTACATTACATTACATTGCATTACATCCAATCAAACATAGTGTTAAGCTATGTTTGGTATGATGTAATCATCCATGTATATTACATGGTTGATTACATTGTTTGATTAGATTTTCTTTTAACCTTGTAATGTAATCGAAATTACATGTGTAATCTTCATTTATTAAATTGATGTAATATTCATTACATAAAAAATCTTATATAAAGTCTATTACATTCATCAAAGCCCATACCTATTTTTAACCATAACCACCACTCCACTCCACCACCACCACCACCGTCATCATTGCAACCATTCCTGCAATCATCACCACCACACTATCGCAACCACCGCTCTACTATCGGCTACTTTCGTAACTATCACTCTACCATCCTTACCATTGTAATGACCACCACCATCACCGTAACCGTCGTTGCAATCATCACCATAACAACTACCACCACTACCGTTCACCACTACATCATTATTAATTATTATTTTGTCTTATTATAGGAATCGGAAGAATGAAAGAAAAGATCATTAAAAATATCAAAATACCATAATTTTATATTGTAATTTAATTTATTCGATGAAAATATATAAAATTGGGTAAAAAAATTTATTTTCAATGAATTTAACTTTTATTTTGTTACATTAATTTTTTCAACTTATTTATTTTTAATGTTGTAATTCAAATAGTTCATAAGTCTAAATAGTTTTTAATAGCTTGCTATAATGACTAACTTTTGATTCAAATATATTTTTTTTTATTCATTATAATGTGGTGGTGGAGGTAGAGTGATGGCGGCAGCAGCAGTATGATAATTGCATTACATATTTACAAATAATAATAAAAATGGAATGGTAATTATATTTCATAAATTTTCTCAATTACATTACCAAATATAGTAATGAAATCTTAATTATATTTTATTACATTACACTTTTCATTGCATTACATTTTTTATTACATTATATTGCATTACATCAAACCAAACATAGTAGCTTTAGAGATTTTGCTTTAGCATATAGTGTATGGACAACAATCAATAACTCTGCAGGAGGAAACAAAACTGATCCAAATACAAATCCCCCTTAGAATGATGATTTTCATGAGTAAAAGATCCAAATGAATTCAGGAATTTGGAACAGGAGAAGCAATAGTCTATTTTGCTTGGCTGGCTTTATATTCTAACAAAAGATCAATACTAGAGAGGGGGCATGAAGTTTGTGCTGAGAGATTATACATCTACGGAGTCGTTAGGGAATTATAGAAGGCAATTGCCCCCTGATGCTGCATAGATGTTTCTGCTTGTTGGGTGCTGCATGGGGATCAAGTGATGGGGCTGGTTGCAGAGAATTTTGTTATATCATGTATATATAGTGGACCCAGAACTAGTGTGAGAATGAGCCGTAATAATTCAAATTTAACTTGCAATGTGCAAGTGCAGTTTAAGATTTAAGGTAATTAAGTGGAAGCAAATTATATGAGAAGATGATCCATAGAAAGAAGACCAATTGTCAACTATCCGTCCTTAATTCTCCTTCTAGTTCACGTCCCCTACTGTGGTTCTTTACATTGTTGTCCTTATTATTTCAAATTCCACATTCATGTGCTTTCTTCAATATGCTTACCAGACATTAGAATGGATTGCATTTACAAGACCAAATTCGTTTTCCACTTTTAATGCAGTGTATTGCCAGAGGATGACTGGTTTAATGAGATTTGTCAAGAAGCATTGGAAAGATTAAGTGGAAAACCAAAAGCTATTGATGGAGACCGCGAACTCAACAGCCCAACAGCCTCTGTTTCTGCACAATCCATTTCATCTGTCAGATCTCATGGGAGTTCCTAAGACAAAGTTCTAAACCCTTGTGTATATTCAGTGTTGAATATATATATTCCTTGAAGGATTTGTAAGCACTAAGCAGATTAGCATATGGTTTGGTCTAATTTTTTTCGTCTTCTCAATTTTTGTGAAGTCTGGAAATCGCTTGGTGGTTGAGTCTGGTTCGAGTCTGTAAATGCTGAATATTTTATTGGATCCTGAATTCGATTATGTATCTATTCTTTGACTAGCTATTCTTTCAAGTACAATGCACCTGATACTCAGATTTATTAGCTAAACTGTGGTTCTAATTTTTCATTTTACATTGTATGAGTCCTAACCTAACATTAAAAAACTAACAAAGTCGGGCGATTTTGGTGGAAGGTATTAGCTCTTAGTTTTCTTATTCTATTGAATGTTCGAGTATATAGTTACTCATCAAATTAAGAGTAAGCTTTTGGATATCTCATTTAAATTTATATATTTAAATAATTATTTTTTCTATAATAATCTTTATGATTCTTTATTAAATAAAAGATTTTTATTAATATTTTAATGAGGTAAAATAGTTTTTGTTGGTTAAAGTCTTGATGTCCGTGTTTTGTCAAAATGAGTATTATTTTAATTATAGAATGAAAAATTAATATATAATTTACTTGAACAGAAGATTAACATTGATATACAGTTGTATAGGCCAATGAATTGAAAAAAATGAAAATTGATACGCTAACCAATCATCTCTACTAGAGAAATACTTGAAAATTTTAACTGCCTTCAATAGTGGAAGTGCTCGTGTGATCCAGGTTCCTTCAATTAAAATTCCAATTTCCGGACCTAGTCGGCAGAGTTTGCATAATAGAGTTGCCAGAAGATGACTGGTTTAATGAGATTTGTCGAGAAGCACTTTGTTTGGATGGTGTGAGGGAAGGAAAATTAATGGATTGGAAAAACAAAAAGCTGTTAATGGATGTCATGAGCTCAACAGCCCAACCAGCAATTATTGTAGAATTGAAAGCCAGAAAGGAAATACAAGCAATTATGACTCATCTGCTAACTAATTCTTGTGCTCAAACACACGACTCTGATCTATTTTGGGCATTTGTTTTTTGTAATTGCTTCACAACATCTCTCATTGAAGGTCTTCTTCTTGGTTCAATTTCAGCACATCTCAAGCCCAACAAATACACATCAGTTACTTGTTCCATTATATCTGAATCATAGAATTCCTCTGCAAGTCCTGAATCTGCAATCCTTCTGATATCTTCTGTATCTCTCCATACACACCTACTCCACTCAACAATATCTGTTCGCTTCCCGAATGATGGATCCAACGCCTTCTTTCTTGTTATTAGTTCAAGCAGAACAATTCCATAGCTATATACATCAGATCCCTTACTCTTCGTCTTAATAAATGCGTTTTCTGTTAAAATCAACACAAATATGAGTACCTAATCAAGTACATTTCCTAGCAGATTCTAGGAGAACGTTTGCAAAAGAAGTTACCTGGTGCAATGTATCCCGGTGTACCTATAACCAAGCTGGAGGGTGCCGATGCAGGAGATTGATCCAGAAGCTTAGCAATACCAAAATCTGAGAGATGAGGCTCCATATCAGAGTCCAAGAGAATGTTTTCTGGCTTGACATCTCGATGCAACACCGGAGGATCACAATCATAATGTAGATATGCCAATGCATGGGCAGCTCCAATGGCTACTCTGAACCGCACATTCCACTCTAGAGTTGATGGAGCATTTCTTCCATGCAAAATATCATCAAGGCTCCCATTTTCCATTTGTCTATAGAGAATCAACCCATAATCTTTTCTTAACCAAAACTCCTCCAACCTGATCAGATTCCGGTGCCTGATTTTCCCTATGGTTTGAATTTCTCTAACCATACTTTTCTTTCCTCCATTATTACTAAAAGCAATTTTCTTTGCAGCAAAAACTCTGTCCTTGCCTAATGAAGCTTTATAAACAGTTCCATGGGCTCCCCTTCCAATGATATATCTATCATTTAGATTCTCAGTTGCTTCCATCACTTTGCTGAATAGTGAAGCTGGCCCCTCTTCTGCAGCAATCTCGGCATCCTGCTTATGCCTTCTATGCAAGACAAATATACATGCCACTCCGAGAAGAACAAAAGCAGAAGCCAAACCAGAGCCTATCATTGCAATTTCAACTTTTGTAAGGCCTCTTCTATTGCTTAATCGACATGCACATGATCTCAAATTTCTGTTCCCAGCACATGTGAAGCTACCTGACGGAACACAATTGGCACATAGGCCAGTATTGCCCATAAATGATGAGGGAGATGAGTTAAGCAAGGCCATCAAGGTGTCTGGTACTGGACCTATGAAGAGATTGTACGAGACATTTACTAGGACCAATGTATGGATGTTTTCAAGAACATCCAATGTTCCTGAAAGATTGTTGTTAGATATATCAAGTTGTTCTAGCTTGATTAAATCTCCCAGCTCTGAAGGTATTGCACCAGTCAATCCATTACTACTGAGATTCAATGCATATTGTAGACCTTTCAATGATCCAATCGAAGCAGGAATTTCACCTCCCAATAAATTTCCACCAATATGTAGTTCAGTAAGCCTTTCCAGTTCTGACAGAAAATGCGGAATGCCCCCAGTAAACTGATTCTCCCTCAGAATCAAAGTGGACAAGTTAGTCCAATTCCTCAGACTCGAAGGAATTGGACCATTCAATGAATTGAGGCCCACATCAAACTTGTATAATTTGTAACAATGTGATAACTGAGATGGTAACAAACCAAAAAGTTGGTTATATGAAAGATTCACCTCCTCAAGCTTTACAAGATTGCCTAGCTCAGGTGGTATAAGCCCTGTCAACTTGTTCCTGGAGAAGTCAATTGAAGTAAGACCAGAACAGTTGGCCAGGCTTGGAGAAATTGAGCCTGATATGATATTGTTACTGATGTCTATGTGAGAAAGGCTTGGATTTTCTGCAAATTCAGGAAGGGTTCCCGAAATGTTATTATTTCTAAGGATCAATCTCCAGAGTGTCGAACAGCTTCCAACATCAGAAGGAATGCCGCCTTGAAGTTGATTATGACCCAAGTTTAGAACCCGTAGTTGCTTCCCAAAGCAAAGATTCGGTGGAATTTCACCGGTGAACTTATTATTAGTGAAATCCAGCTGCAATAAGCTGCTGTTAATTCCCAAACTTTGGGGTATGACTCCGAAAAAGTTATTATCATATAAAGAAATGTTCTTTAGATACTTCAGCATAGTCATCTCAACAGGTAGTTCACCAGAAAGATTGTTATTGTACACAAGGAAGTACTCAAGACTTTGTATTCTCCAAATGCTTATTGGAATCCCCCCACTCAAATGATTAGTAAATAATTCAAGGTCGTGCAACTGAGTCAGCTTTCCCAATTCAGCAGGAATCTCTCCCTCAAGCTGGTTTTTATATAGCTTTAAGCTTGTCAAGGATTTGCAATTCGCAAGTTCGCGGGGAATTTTCCCAGACAATAGGTTTTCAGAAAGGTCTAGAGCAAAAAGCTTGTCTAGCAGGCCAAAGGAAGAGGGAATGCTGCCTGTTAAGTTGCTATGGACAATGGCTAAGGTTGTTAAGCTAGTTGAATTTCCCAAGTCCGGTGGGAGACCCTCACTGAAGAAATTGTACGAAAGGTCTAAAACACTCAAATTCTTGCAATTGCCAAAACCTAAAGGAATGCTACCTTGAAAACTATTATGAGCTAGAAATAAATAAACGAGGCTTTTTAGATTAGTGAGAGTCTTTGGCAAAGGACCAACCAACTGGTTCTCGCCTAAATACAGCCCTTGCAATTTACTACAATTCCCAATTGTTTCTGGAACAGTACCAGATAACTGATTGCCATATAGCCATAGTTCTTGAACATGAGTCAAGTTACCCACACTAGAAGGGATTGAACCAGTGAAATTGTTATTATTCAAATAGACAGATTCCAAACTCGAAATGAGAAACAATGTTTCAGGTACCTTGCCAGACAGTGAATTAGAGTACAAACCCAAGAAACGTAAATGTTGTAGGTAGTTAAAATTATCAGGTACTTGTTCAGTAAAGCCATTGGAGGACAAATCCAAGTACTCAAGTAAGCTACAACTAGCTAATTGAAAGGGTATTTGACCAGAGAAATTGTTATTACTCAAGTCCAAGGTTTGCAAAGTAGATAAATTTCCTATTTCTGGACCCAGTTGGCCAGAAATTCCATAACCGGAAAGGTTCACAGTGAGTATAGTGAAAGAAGTAGGGTGACATTGTATGCCTGACCATGAACAAGGAGTAGAGTGTGAAGAATCCCAAGTTGAATGTATGGAAGAAGGCACATGAGTCCAGTGCCTTAAGAGTGACAATAGAGTAGACCCATCAGAGTTGAGAGCAAAAACAGCAGATAAAGACGATAGAAATAGAAGCAAGAAATGGTTAAAAACAAAAGACATACCTTAACCGAGGACTTATAAGCTAGTTGGAGTGGGGAAGAAGAAGAAAGAAGAAAAGAGAGGCTGAAATGAGAGAAGACAAACAGCAATAAATAGTAATCAAGAATTGAGTGTGTTGAAGAAAGTGGGAATTGATTCATTAAATAGAATGGTAAGTGTGAAATTAGAAAATCAAGAAATTCCAAACATCGGTTCAACAGTTCAGGGTTCATACTAATTTTTTAGACTTTGACTTGAGCAAAGCGGTGTACATGGGACCACCTGTACTCTTTACTAGCTCCAGGTGTTTCCGTTTCTGTCCCTGTGGTGATTATACCCAAAGTATAATTACCATTCAGCCCCTAAATTGGGTGAATTGTACTATTAAGGATCTCAGTTTTCAAAATTAAATTGCCCGATCACTATGTTATAATCATAAACGTCAAAAATATTTTTAAGAGATAAATTACTATGCAGTCTCTAGAATTTTATTAAATATATTGATAAGAACTTTAATTTCAAAAATTACATTATATATATATATATATTACGTATCACTTCTTAGAAAAAAAAAAGAAAATTAGATCTTATAATATGTATGATAATACATCCAGTGGTCACGTCTGAACTAGCCTGCTCCCACCAACCCAAGCCTTAGAATGTGAAATATATATATTTGAGGTTCGTGTGGAGGGCTATTCCATTACTATACCCATTATAAGATCAATCTACGAGCCACAACAGTCGTCACAAATGAAGGTGGTTAGGGATTAGGGGTGGCCATATTACGGTTCTTGGGACTAGAATTGTCAGTTTAGAAAAGAGCCAGAATCGGTCCAGATCGGAACTGAAATCAGAGGGTCTGTAGCGGAAGAAATGGACTTTTAACACTTTAGTTATGACAATATGTAAGATTATCGAAAAATGTAAAATTTAGAGTGCTGCAAAGTCGATTTAATAATTTAAGAGGCAAGACCATTTTTTTTTTTTTAATCAAAGTTTACGGAGTTAAATGGTTGAGACAGATGGAAGGTTATGCATTTTTCTAATTCAACGTTTGGTTCAGACTTCATACTGCTTTTCCACTTGACTCGTGAAAGGCTGTGGACTTGGAACTTCTATACTCTTTTCTTCCTTTTTAGGTCTCCTTCATCTCCGAGTCATCAGTAGACAATCTTTTTTAGGCTTTCACATTTTAAAATTATCTTTTCACAAGGGAAAATATTTTTTCCTTCATAATGTGAATAAAAAATAAACTTAATTAAAAAATCCTGAAATAACGTAATTATATAAATAAATATATTACATTTAGTCAAAAAAATTTTTATGATGGAGAGTGATTGTTTTATGCATGGTTCTAAAAATTAGATCGGACCGAATTACATAAGAAATCAAAGGGCTTAAAAATCGAAAGAAACCGGTTCGGTTTTAAATTAGAATTTTTTTTCTCTAATTGTGGGTCTTTTTTAAAATTTAGGCCTTTTAAATATTAGGCCCAATAATTTTTTAGTTTTGGACTCTTTTTATTTCTAATCCAAGACCCTATTATATTAATTAAAATAATTAAAATTTTCAACTTTAAATACAGATGTGAAAAATAATATTTTATTTTATTGGAATTAATTAATTTTTTTTGGTACTAAATTTAGTAATATTTTGTTCTTTTTGTTTAAAATTATATACTTATTCTTCTATTTTTTTTCTTATAAAAGCTAAATTTGAAAATGTTTTTTTATTTGATATCAAAATTTTTTTATCTTATATTTTCAATTTTATTTAATAAATATAATTAAAAATATTATATATAAAAATTCGGTTGAACCGTATTAAACCCGGTTTAATCCTCCGATTGAGTGAATCCTTACTTTCACCGGTTCACTGATCGGTTCGATTCTCAGAACACTGATTTTATGGCTGTAGTACTTTGACTAATGATAAGCTTGATCTTTCTTATACTGGTGTTTTATTTAAAGATTGTAGAAAGCTCATTTCAGATATGGTATTTATTTGTGTTAATTTTGTTAAGAAATCAGCGAATCAAGTTGATCGTATGTTTATTCATGTATCTGTTTCTATTACTAGTTTGTTAGAGTTTGGTACTGTTCCTCTAACTATAATAGTTGAGGTTCTTCCTTTTGACATAAATAATATATAAGTATTTGGATTTTCAAAAAAGAAAAACTAAACTAAAAAAAAAAACTAGAAAACTACATCCTAAGAGGTTCGATCTCAGGACTCCAAACCTGAAGTTCAGAAGTCATACAACTAACCTAAGTAGTTCAATGTTCCATTTTACAGTCGGGGTGCGGTGGCCTCCGGTCCCCCACTCCGTCAGTGGTGATCACAATTCACTACAAAGGGAGCTTGTTTCTTTCCGATGATATGTTCTCTGTGCTTTGTTTAGAGGCTATAGCTTTATAGTAACAAGAAGAAGATCAGTCTCGATTTTTTTTTGGGAAAGAGAAATGAATTTACTGGTTGATAATTTGAATTGGAAAATTAATTACGGGCGTGTCAATTGTGTGAAATATACCAATTAAAAATAAAGTGCGTTTAATTTGACTTCTATACTGTAAATTTAAATCCATGGTCAACACTTTACTGATTGTGCAATAAAAATAAATTGGGCAGATAAAATTGTAAACAAAACTTTTTTTTCCTGAAAAGTAGATGTAATTCTAATTGCTTATTTTGAAAAGAAAGTTTGATTATTTGTACCGAAGAGAGCTTGTAATTATATAAAAGTAAATAATAATTCTTAGGAAA
This sequence comes from Jatropha multifida, assembly GCA_948099535.1. Lineage (NCBI taxonomy): Eukaryota > Viridiplantae > Streptophyta > Magnoliopsida > Malpighiales > Euphorbiaceae > Jatropha > Jatropha multifida. Next base: position 10,773 of record CANUEX010023923.1, on the reverse strand, counting down.
ACTAAAAATAATGCTTTGAAAATTAAATTGATGGACTCGTTAGAAAGTTTGGTTGAATTTGTCGGAGAATTTGGTTGGCTCTCTAAGTTATTCCCTTGCTCTTTTTATAAGCTCCACAGGCAATTATTAAAAGGATCTATTGACACACATTCTCATTAGCTCATTTGATCTCCCACTTTCCTGTATGTGAACAACCCACTTAAGGAGTATCTTGCTCAACTATAGATCACGCTTTTTTTATTTATTTATTTTAATTATTATTATTATTATTATTAATTAATTAATTATATGAAACAATATTAATCGGCCTTCCATTAATTATAAATCCAATACCCCAAATCCAAAATATGAAGCCCAACTTCCAAAAATCACAAAATTGATTTAACAATAACCCCCCATTTTAAATTGGTCTATTGAATTATGTTTAATATGTTAACCAATTTCCAAAATCTAAACCTATTTATGAATTAAAATTTAAAAAGTAAAACTACAATTAAATAAAACTCAATTTGGTTCCTGAACTTATTTAATAGGATAAAAAATGTCAAATTTGACATTTTGGGTCAATTTTGCCATTGAATTTATATAAAATGATTAAAAAGATGTAATTTTATTTTTTAGGTCAATTTAACCCTTGAGCTTATTTTGATTTTTATAAATTAATAATTAATTTAATTTAACATGATTGACTTTTTATCTCTTTTTGTTACACTAAAAACACTTAGATTAAATATTTTCAACACTTATGAATATAAATTTGAAATACATAAAAACATCATTTTTTAAATGTAATAAATTTATAAACATGCATTATAAATTTAATTTATTTAACGTAGAAATAATTTCATAACTAATAACCCAGTAGTAGAGATTAATTTTAAAATATTCAAATTAATACATATTTATAAATTTAAATCCATCAATCAAGGTAAAAAGAGATGCAATATACTTTATATATCATTTTTTTATATTTTATAATTAATTAAATTTTTAATAAATTAGTCAGCTCAATCTTAACTATAGTTTTACTAAATGTCTATATAATGATTTTTTATATTGTAAGTACAATGAAGAATTAACGATTATATTGACTTAAAATGTCAAATATGATTTTTTCAATCATTTTAAATAAATTCAGGGTTTAAATTGATCTAAAAAGTGAAATTAAAACTTTTTTTAGTCATTTTATATAAGTTAAACGACTAAATTAACCCTAAAAAGTAAATTTGACTTTTTTTATCTTATTAAATAAATACAGACATGAAGCTTTATTCCAAATGAAAATCCATAGTGTCTCTATTCGCACTCTCCTAAAACCAAGAAATTTTAATTATACTCAATGAATAAAACAAAAACTTAAAGCCTAATTGTGTACGTTCACTTTGCTTTCCTAGCATTTTGTGCCGTCATCAAATGCTTTTTTCTTTTTTTTTTATAATGATTCTTAGCTCAAGTTGATCCAGGATCATTCAGAAGTAAATGTCCAGTTTACTTTTATAGAGTTACGTAAAATATCATCTATGTCCTCACTCAAAATTAATAGATTTTAGAGAGATTTGAAATTTGAATTTAAAATTTATATCTCTCTTCATTAAATAGGTCTAGACAAAGTAATAAGTGAGTTGCATTTCTCAATGCTAGCATTAATTATTTCCCTTTAATTTTTTTAGTTATATATATATATATATATATATGTTTACATCTAAAAAAAAATTTAATATTTCATTTAGTTATATATATTGCATTTTTAAACACCTCACCATGCCTACACATATATATTACTGGCCCATACATTGCTATCCATATGTTTTCTAATTTCGTTAAATCAGAAAATAAAAAAAAATGAAAAATAAAAAAATGACACAAAGAGAAATTGATCCAAAGATTAATTGTCTATAGCCAAGCCAAATATTGTGCACTAGTGTCATCCAAGCTAAGAGCTCTCATCAATTCATTTTGACCAAAACAGCTAATATATAACGCTTTTTATGTGTATTGATGAATCCTAATTAGAATATAAAAAAATACAATGTGGAAGACGGATGATACCATTATGTGTATATAAATCATTTAAAATATCTTAGTGTTGGATTACGCTGCTAAATCATCTGTCTCTTCAACAGATTTTAGACATAAATCAATTATACTCTTCCATTAATCAAGTTAGGTGGTCAATACGAGTAAGTTTGATAAATATGCAAATACGAGTTAAGTTCGATAAATATGCATTCACTCAACTTGATCCACTCAAATAAGTAATTTTGTTAAATTTCAAAATAAAAAAGTGACACATGAAAGAATTAATTCTATGACTAATTTTTATAACCAAATCAAGCAACTCGTGCTTGTGCCATCTGAACTAAAAGTACTCAACTATTTATTTTGAACAAAATAACTAAAATATAATGTTCTTTATGTTTATTGATGAACCTTAATTGAAACCTAAAAAAATATAATGTGGAATGCAGATGACACCATTATTTGTATCTAAATCATTTAAAATATTTTAATGTTGAATTATGCTACTAAATCATTTATCCTTTTAATAAATTTTAAATACAAATCAATTATACTCTTTCATTAATCGAGTTAGTTGTCAATACGAGTTAAGTTTGATAAATATGCATTCACGTATCTTGATCCCCTCAAATCAACAATTTCAAGTTAGGTGGTCAATACGAGTTAATTTGTCGTTTCAATCCAACGTGCAGGAGACTAGGATTTTACTTGTTCTGTAAGCTAACGTTATCTAGGTTACTGAAACACCAATCACAAGTCTATTTACCAACAACAACTATGAGTTAAGTTTGATAAATATGCATTCATCCAACTTAATCCACTCAAATAAACAATTTTGTTAAATTGAAAAATGAAAAAATAGAGTGAAAAATAAAAAAATTTACTCGTGTAGGAATTGAACATAAGACCAAAAACTATAATGGGTTGCACTTATCCCATCTAAGCTAAGCACCTCATTCATTTATTTTAACCAAAACAGATAATATATAGTGCTCTCTGTGTATTGATAAATCCATTCCAGCATAAACGGGCCTGTATCCATTTTTAGGCTGAACAAAATCACAAGCATCCAGTACATGATGTTGATTTACTATAGGAGCAATGTAGTTGCCAATTATTGATTTTGGCAAAAACATTTAATACATTAATAATAAGTCATTATCACTAACTTTTTTCTTATAGCATGAGTAATTATGACTTGATTTTCCTCCAAAACTCATCAATTTTCCCTCCAATTTATCCTTCCAAAACCACTCAAGGTTATAAGTGTCTTTTTCTATGCAATGATCTAGGATCATTGTGAGACATTTAGCACTACTCTTTTTTTTTATCAAACTCTGTACAAAATGAACATTGCACCATACTATCTCTACCATTAATGCCACAAATACCAAAATAGCTAACTTCTTCTTCCAAGCTTTGAAAACCTATTGATGATTAACCTTGATAATGACGATGACATTTATTGTCATTCCTGTAGAAAGGTGTTCTCAAAGCTTTTTCTTTTGCATTTCTATTTCTTTTTTATTTTTTTAATAACATATAATATATAACAACTAATAATCTTGGAAATAATATATACATACATTATTTTATATAAATAAGAAGTGGGTATCTTTGGATGGCTTTGAATTTGTGAGTAAAATTGAATGCTTTGGTTTCAGTATTTTATCCCTGATGAATTTAGTTAATAAAGCTATGAAATCCAGTGAAAAAATATTTTAGAATTTAGATTAGAGGCACTAAGTTTTTCAACACCAATTCTATTAGTAACCATTTTTCTACATTTTGGCACTAGTGAAAATATTTTGCTATTCTGACTAAGGGAAAAACTAGTTTCTCTAACATGAATATAAATTTTGATTATGAATTGTGTACCTTTAATTTTCTGCTAACAAATTTTTCCGCTATATTTGCTAATTCCCTAGACAGGATCCTTGCTAATGCACCGGGTCCTCAAGTATGTTTCACTGCTAAATTTTACACTCTTCCTTGCTACTAGTTGTCTTTATGATCTCTTGTTCATTTGCAAGTTCTTCTTTCACGGGACATTTGCGAGTGGTTCCTCATTCTCTCCATTAACTGTTTCTAGAGATATTTTTCGAGTTAAAATGACTTCACTGGCTCATACATCTTCTGCTTGATACTCTCCTTTTCTCATTGATTAAGATTTAGCTATTCCACCTATCTCCTCTCCAAAGGCATTTCTCTATATTGCACTTGTAGATGGCATCTCTTCTAATTTCGCTTATTATTATTCAGATAAAGAATCTATTACTTAAGATTTACTTTTTTTTTTGAGTGATCTACCTTCTTCCTCTCAAGTATAGGCTTGGATAGAGAGCCATAAGATAACTCCTTTACTATTTCATACCACTGGTAGACCTGACGCCAGTACCAAGATATGAACCCGAATAACTTCTCTTTATCAACTTTAGCTTATTGAGACTTTGATATGGCGCATTTGGGATATTGAACTTATTTTATATATTGTTGGGATTGTATGGATGTGTTTAAAGGCATGAATCTACCTTTGTACATTTATAGAAGAAGCGGTTAGTAAGCCTATTTATTTTATTCATGAAATATTATGGGATCGATTATGACACCTACCTATGATTGTTGCATTGCTTTACATGTGACTTTTCTGTTTGGGGCAATGGGATCAGCATTATTGCCTTCATTGATGATGATTCTTCATTTTTCACCTAGTGTAATAGTATCCCTTGAGGTAATGACCATTGGCATTTCTTTTGTATGACTATTCTACTTGATAGCCAATAAGCCTTTCCTCTAGGTCCTTGTGATAATAAAAAGTTGTAATCTTCTATTTCACCTTAGGTTTCAACAAGTTACTAACATATGTAATTCTTGGATTCTTAGGGGTATTGAGCTTAACTTTCTCCAAGGAATCTTGAACTTCAGTAAGAATATCATCCAACTTAAAAGATGTTGGTTCTTTCCTAAAGAACACTTCAACTCCATTAAACTTTAGGACCTCCTACATAATTAACTTGTTAAGGAGTTGCTTAAGATTTGTAGAGAGCAGTTGCTGCTGTTGCCACCTCCTCGTTAGTGTATGGTTTCTCAATCATGAAGCTTTATCATCTCAAGCTCTCACCTCGGCCTCTTATGAGGCACGATGGCTAATGACAATGTTGAACTAACTTTATAGATATCTAGTGAGCTATCAAAAGATGAACTGGCATCCTCCAAATCTTCAATAATTAGACACTCTACTTGTTTTGATGGACTAGATCCCCTAGGAAATTTCTGTTGCCAGTATTGTTGCGGCTTGTTATGTGTCTTTAAGAACTTTTGATGAACCTATGGCTTCTTTAACTAATCAATGATACTTCCTAGATCTACTTCAACAATGTTGATAGAGGCCACAGGTGGGAAAGGATCCTCATTAATCAACATTTGCTTTTTATCAGCAAACCTCAAGACTCCATAATTTAGGCTTAAACAGCTCCACACCAGCTTGAAGAGGGCAACCTAATCTACCAGAAATAAATTTTTCCTTTTCATTAAGTTAAAAATTCTTTACATTAACAGTTATAAAATTCCTACAATAAGTTATAAATAAAAACATATACAATATCTGAGTATTTTAAAATTCAAAACAAAAAATATATATTAAAAATAAAATAATTCTGAAAATATTCTACGAATATTATATTTGGACATAAATGACCAAATAATTGATGGGGGACTACAATTAACATATAATAATAAATTATTTTAATTAAATAAAGAGACCCCTTAAAATAATTCTAAACAGGAGGTAAATCAGGATTCAAAATCCTTATCTGATACAGACTATTTAAACTCCACTATATATACGCTAAATATATCCTCAATCGAGGGTTAATCACAATCAACCTCGTCCAAAATTCTGAGAGTTTAACACAAATAAATAAGTTCATTTAAATATATAAAAAATTAAATTTTTATGAAAAAAATATGTATTATAATTATTTTGTAATTTTATTTATGTAAGATTTATTCATAAATCATTTAATTTAGGAACAAGTTTACTATGTAAAAGTGAATTAGGAGTTCTCTATCGATAGAGAATTATTTGTTTCTTTACAAAGCCGAAAAAAATATTTATTGAATTTTATAGTCTTTTTCTTTATCATTTTAACTATAACTTCAACCTAAAATTAAATGGACTATGTGTAACAAAGAGTCAATTTTACTACTAAAACTGCATTCAATTTAATATTGCCTTGGTCAAATCATTAACGCAAAAGGGATTTACCTCGAAAATCAGCGAGACAAAAAAATTGAACTAAAATTGATGTGGGCCCACTCTAAAAAGAAGGTACCCTCCAAAAATTGGTGTATGCCGCTATCTGCGATGTGCACACAGTATTCTTTAGTAAAAGGCAAAAGAATAATTCGCTTTATGCTTATAGCTCGGCTGCATGCTTTGCTGAAGCCATTTCTTTGAGTTTTTATACGGTATTTGTTACCATGTCATTTCTTGTTTTTGCGATGTGGGATTTTGTTTAGGTACCAAAATACATTTACTAGTGCTCATACTCGCCCTTATCAGTTCCTCTTTTACACTTCTAGCCTCCAGCTATTTGCTTCTAACTTCAATTCTTTCAACAAGTTACATAAGATTTTGATTTCTTAACTTGGACTAGCAAGTTAACATCTCTCATACATAGGAAAGCAAAAAAGAGACCCAAGTAGTTTGAATTGTTCTACTATATATCTATATAGGAGGGAGGAAATGTATCCTCATCGAGTTTGGGCTTGAATGCTTTTTGGGTGGGTTGCATGTCATTTGTGGATATAAGGTTTTATTAGCTATTTGTGAATATACACTTATTTTTCAGGCTTAAATTGTAAAAACACCCCCGACTATGCAATTTGTTACAAAATCACCCTTAAACGACCTTTGTATTTTAGGCGTCCTCATTTTGAAACTTAGATATATTAACGCCATAGTTTAATTTTAAGCTATAAAAAGGACCAATATGATATTTAGTGTGAAACCCACTTATTTACTTTGGGTTAGTTTAATTTCAAAAATCCAAAACTCATCCTTTTGGTACAGAATTAAAAATTAATAAAAATATGTTGGTTCTTCTTTTAGAAAAGAGCAACGATCCGTTGGTGGACAATTTGATTTGTGAATTGTGGGCATGCTTGGTGTGTGTAGTGTACCAATTGAAAAAAAATGTGCGCTCAATCTGATTTCAAGGCTATGAATTTGGTTCCATGACATACGCTTCATAAGTTGTGCGATTAAAATAAAATTGACAGAGGAAATTGTAAAAGAGAGCCTGGTTGCTTGAAATGTAAATTGATTATTTGTATTGAAAAGAGAACTTGTAATTACAGGAAGTGTAAATAGACAGTGCTTTGGAAAATGAAAATAAGGCTTTGAAGATAAAATTGCTTGACTCATTAGAGAGTTTGATTTGATTTATTGAATTCGTCGGAGAATTTATTTGGGCCTTGTTGGTTCACTCTTGCTGCTTTTATAGGTTCGACAGGTAGATACCCAAAAGGGTCCATTAACACACATTTCAATTAGTTCCTTTGATGTCCCACCTTCTTATACGTGAACAACCCCTTTGAAGAGTGTTTGCACAACTGCAGGTCATGTCTTTTATTTCTTTCATTTAATAATCAATTAATTAATCTATTAATACTTCAAAAAAATATTAATTGGCTCCCAATAAAATTAAATATCCAAGCTCAAACCCAACATATAAAGCCCAAAATCAAAAATTAGCAAAATGAGTTCAATAATTGCGCCCTACATTAAGTTGGCCTAGCAGGCCATGCTTAATATGTGAGCCATCTTTGCAAATCTAAACCTATTTACAAATTAAACTCTAAAAACGAAATATAACATCAACCTCCAAAAATAGGACTTCAAACCTAATTGTATCATTCACCTTTTCTCCTAGCATTTGTGCCATTGTGCCGTCATCAACTCCCTTCTTCTTCTTTTCTTTTTTTTGTTCCTTTCAAACTTGGTATGAGACAAATCTCTGCACCATCCATCATCAAAATAGGTAACTCTTCATCACTCAACCATGCGACATCACATTCACACAAAACATGGAATAGCAACAGGTCAACATCATAAAGAATCTTATGATTTATTTGAAAATCCAAGGCCATTCAGCCTTGATAATCGCAAGACTACAATTCTTTATTTATTTATTTTTCTTTTTTTATTTATTTATATTATTCTTTTTCTTTAGGGATTTCTCTAGAATCAAGACTATGGCCTTCAATGAAAATCCCTCCCATAATTCTATCCCTAGACTCGAGTTAGAGGCACCAGTTCCTTCAACACCAGTTCCGCTGACAACTATTTTTCTAGAATTTAGCACCAATGAGAATATTTTTTTTCCACATTAACTCAAGGAAAGGAACTAGTTCCTCTATGGTGAAAAATTTTGAATTTTGCAAATTGTGTACTTGATTTGATTTTAGGAGTATGTTTGTTGATACTATGAGATAGGTAGGAGTGAGAAACTAGTTTTTGAATCTCCATGATATAGAGGAAACTATTTCAAAATTTCCCTAGAAAATAATTGACTTTATGTTCCTTGTAATAGGTTCCACCGTTAGCATTTGCTAATAAATTAGGCGGTGCTCCTATTGATGCACTAGCTCCTCAGGTAAACTCCTCTACCGATCCTCACATAACACGCATTATGCATTATTTCCCTTTATCTTCCAATTCTCTTGCTTTACTCATAGGAACATCTTCCCTACTCTCCTGATAAGACTATTTTACCATTAACAAAAAGGTCTCCACCATCTCCCCTACCATTGAAGAGAGACTCTGAATTGATTCTATCTCATCCTACTCTCCCTCCTCTATCAGCATACAAGATCAAGTCTTGGCCTTGATATACAAACTTATGGAATAAATGGATAGACCATTTTGAACTAGTGTACAAATCCCTTTGGGAAGATCTGGGGATCTACTCCTTTATCCAACTATGCAGGCTTCTGCAATTAGGCCCTCCTCTGTGCACTAGTGTCCTCTACAGTGTCTTAAGATTTTGGTTTGATTATTATAACTCTTTTATTTTCCCGTGGGTCCAATGTCTATTACTCTCCTAGACATTTATGCTTTGACTGGGTTACCCATTGTTGGAGATGGTGCACTAAGCCTAGTCCCTCCTTTGCTTGACTTAGTCTCATACACCTAGACATTCAACTCCTATTCCTCAGCTATCAATTGGCCAAGGTACCACTTCATTTGATCATGTGCGATTCCTATGGATTTTACTGTGCAAGTTTATCTTCTTCCCCGCTTCTAGTCATTCCACCAGTGAGTATCTCCCCTTGGCTTATGAACTAGCTTATGGGCAACCTTATGCCTTGGGAACCATGCTTTTGGGTTCTTTCTTCCACAACTTGCACAAATTAATTATCGATAAACCTTTTAGCAAATGGAATGGCAGCTTGTGGATAGTACAACTTTGGCTTTTCAGTTATTTCCCTTATTTGAGAAATTCCCCTTTGTCGCCAGTTGATGGGGTGTTTGGTCATAGAGTATGTGACTCTATTTGTAATTTACTACCCGAGGAAGCTATTGAGCACTTCAAGAACCTCAAGATCCGAACCACATTAGGTTTAGTTTATTTGATAATGTTAATGAGTGAGCAGTGGTTGGTCTCCCATCGTGGTTGAACAACAGCAGCTTGCTGCTATAGAAGATGTGTTAAGACATTGATCTATTTTTACTTTTGAGCGATATATGCATATGAATGTATCTTTTGATGTGAGTTTTATTGGTGCTGCTACTTTTGAGGCTTAAATCTCCTGCCTGTGTTGTAGATAATTTGGATTGATATAGAATATCCCTGAGCTTACACTATTCATGGTATCTTCATGGTATCTACCTCCACTTACAGAAGACGCCATATACAATCTCGTATAAGTGACATGTTACGAAAGCAGAGAGTAATTCTTCAGAAAGTACCTGTCACCTCTGTGGATCTAAACATCATTTTTCCTACTTTTGAACGCGGATGGACTGCTTTTTACACTAAATTTGTGACATAACCATATGACTCCCCTTGTATGTAGCATTTTGAGTAGTCTTCCTCTGTCTTTAAGTTATTCTCTCATCTCCTTTTTCTTTTGCAGATTCTCTTTCCCCATTGATCTCTGCTCAGGTCAACAATTCAAATTCTCTGAATGGGAAATGAAAGCTAGCTACCTAGCCCAAGGGACGTACTCCAAAAATTCAAATTTCCCTAAAGAAAATGAGAAAGGGAACATCGAAGGAGACCTAGCAGACACTTGCATCCAGGGGTTCTTCAAGAGTAGCTAAAAAATCAAGACCTTTATCCAGATTGCAACTAGATGAATCAGAGGTAATTTTAGACGATTTAGAGGTGATAGATCCACATTCTATGGAGACTAGTAATGTTGACTCCACTGTCACACCCTACCCTACTGTAAAATGTGACATATCGCCCGTAGTATACTTAATAAGTATAGTATAACTAAAAATACTTACTAAATATACTACAAGGGACTTAAAACTTTTTTTTATATAACATCCTATAGAGAAGTACATTTAGTTATTTAAACAGGAATAAAACTTCTTTAAAATTTTTTTTTCATCTATTATAAAGAAATGTCATTTTACTAAATTATTTGTTATATGAAAAATAACTTCTATCAAGCTAGATAAAACAATTAAGTCCATATAATTTCTAAAACATCAATTACACTATCTAAGCATGTAATGGT
>CANUEX010023890.1:0-20001 GCA_948099535.1 Jatropha multifida | reverse complement strand
CATCTAGAGTGCCTTAAGTATCATTTGTGTGAATGTGTGGGTTTGGTATTATATGTTATTATTCACTGAGTTTTATACTCACCCCTTTCCCCCTTTATCCCTTATGTTGTTTCAGGAAATTGTGAATCAGTTGAATATATTTGGAGCATTAGTTTTCTTTCCTTTGAGGATATTTAAAGGATTATGTGAATGTATAAGATAGAATTATTTAGTATTCTTTGTAGTAATACAGTAGTAGAAAATCCGCAGTTATGTTAAGATTTATGATTGTAATAGTAATAATGTTAAGTGTATGTAAGACTTTATGGAAATGATTGAGTTGAATAAAATAAGGCCTTGTGATAGTTGAATCACTAAAAATAAAATGGGCCAACTTGTAGAATATTTTCATATAAGTGTGGTGTTGAAATCAGAGATTAGGCTTACTACGGGCCTCGAGGGCCTTAAGCTTACCCAGGTCCTAGTGCCGGTCCGGCTCATGGAAATGGGTCGTGACAGTTATCAAATTAATGGATGTCCTACATGAATTAGAAATTTGTATTCCTAATTAGTGATAGCTCTATCTTTCTAATTTATGTAAGACTCTATTTCTCTTATTAAAATTCCACTATATATATATATGTGTGTGGCTTCTCATTAATATTAAAAAACTCTCTCGTATTCTCCCTATTCTCTCTTTATTCTTTCCCTATTTTTCTATTATTTTATAACAAAATTCATTGAATAAACACATATGATATTTTTTATTCAAAAAGATGAATTTAATATTATATTTTACCATTCTATTTTAACAATTTTTAGAAAATAATATAAAATTGAATTGATTGAATTATTACAATAATATATTTAAAATTTTAACTATTAATAGTTATTTCATTGAAATTTTTAATATATAAATTTTAGGAAATTATTTTTTTACTGTTGAAAGTAATCATGTATACTAAAAAATTCTCTAATATTTTATTGTTATTTATACTATTTTCATTAATAGAGTTTTGACCAGGTAATTAATATATTTGTTTATGTAATTACACTATTTTTAGGTTTTTTTTAAATTAGATTTATTTTTTATTCATCGTTGTATAAAATGACAAATATATTTTCGCTCTCCTATGAAGTAATTCTAGCTCCCTCCTTAGGTTCTAACACTAGTTAAATAATGAAAGAGAAATATTTGAAATTCAAATTTTCATTCTCTTTTTTCCACTCGTGCCAACTTTAAGCGAGGGTAAAAATGACACTATAAATAATTTAATATAAGCAAAATAGACAATTTAATTGCCATAATCATGTATTAGCACGAGTCAACAACCAATACGGTATATCTTTGTTAATTTATTAATTTAACATTAACTCAACCTCAACGGATCTTTTTTAAAAAAAAAATCCATATGATCTTGAAATTTTCGAACTCATAAATATTTGCCTGATTTTCTTTTCGAAAATCATAAATATTTGTTTTGTTAGAATATATTACTCCCTCCGTCTCAGAAAATATAGTTTAGTTTCTTTTTTTTTCATTATTGTTATCTTTAAATTGTCTACTATATCTTTATTAAATTTTACTATTTTCAATAAATTTTTATTTATTATTCAAATATAATAATTGCATATATATTATTGAAAATAAACGTAATAAAAAAATTATATAAATAAAATTATTTTTTAATCATAATAGCTATTATTTTTTAATCAATCCAGGGAATTATATTTTTAGAAGGAGAGAGTATAAAACTTCAATCCGCCTAATCGGGCTCCAACCAATATAATCATGCCTACGTTATGGTTATGACTTATGACTTATGACTTCTGAATGAGTTGTTGAATCGCATTATACACGGACAAGGATTTAAACCGACCGATAAATCAAACCAAAATCCAAAAACCTAGCATTCCCAAAACGGACCCAAACCTTGAATATGGTCCAGCCGTCCATCTCATTGTGCTTGAAAAAATTAAGTATCCAAACTTGGCGTTGACCCACACCCAAGTGGATCTTATCTTATCGGATCTTACCCATTTATCTCTAACAAACCCACACCGGATCCTATCTTTTCCCCATTTCTTTCCAATCGAACTGTAACCTTTCCGGATCTTCTGATCGGACTCCGTGGAGTTCCAACAAGCCAAATTAGGAAGCTTCATCTTCAATTCACGTAAGACCCAGTTCTAATCAGATCTTTTTATGTTTTTTAATTCAGTTTTTCAAATGCAATTTTCTTGTGGGGTTCATAGTAAATCTTCAATTTGATTTCTTTTCCTGCGATTTAGTGTATTTACGGCCTGTATTTTGAGATGATACGTTTGTGTATATGTGCTTTTGTTTACTTGTTTATTGCTTTTTATTTTTTAAGCTTAAATATGGATCTTAAAATTTCTAGGATTGGAATTTAGGTTTGGAGATGACTTATCTGTTCAATTTGGTATATGTCTTCAATTGGGTTATTGGGGAAGTTTGGATTTTGAGATTATTCATTCATTTGATTCTATACTTGTAGTGAATCTGTTTGTTTGTTTTTTTATGTTTTTTTTTTTTAAATCTTCTTTGGTTTGTGTATATAAACACACACCTGAAAATTTCCTTTTGACTCTTGAATCAGTGGGTTTTAACTGAGAAATCTTTTTATCCCCTTCTTCAAAATAAACTTGACTTGTGGACTTATTGGTGTACTCGTTTCTCCATGAACTGTCTGAACAGAATTAAACTTTGGTAGTTTGGTTTAGCCACACAATCTTTCGATGGTTTCTGTGGTGCATATTGTCTGGATTAAGCATATTAAACTCATTCTACGTTTCTCAATTCCTTACTGGCAATTGAATAATGATTTTCTTATGACTTGTTTTGCAAATTTCATGCTTGTGCTAGAAAATATAGTCGACTTTTTCAACTTGAGAATTAACTTGTCCTTCTTTGAGGCTTAATAATTATTTAAATTTCAATTAAAATTTTATCCTTTTTATTCCCATTTTGTGTGGCTCAACTTTTGAGTTTTGTTGAATTTCTTCTAATGCATATTAGGATATATTACTGCATTATATAGCCGAGAGCCTTCACTTATTGGCTTTTACCAATTTTCTATGATCACACTCCAACTAATTTATTCTTCTTTGAATAGTCTGGCCTCTTCAAATGATGATTTGTTGTTGTAACATAATTTCTATATGATATGGACTATAGATCATGATTTCTTTTCTGGGTTCTGTTGTGCCCTAGACGTTTATGGTAACATCTATCATGTTTTCATTTGTTCATATGATACACAGACTGCCGCATTTAACCCTATGCAATGGAAGTGTCAAATGAATCAGCTATTAAGAAACCGAAGAGATTAACTTCTGTTGTGTGGAATCACTTTGAGAGGATTAGGAAGGCTGACATATGCTATGCTGTTTGTGTACACTGTAACAAGAAACTTAGTGGATCAAGTAATAGTGGAACTACACATCTGAGAAATCACTTAATGCGATGTTTGAAAAGATCTAATTTTGATGTGTCACAACTACTTGCAGCAAAGAGAAGGAAAAAAGAAACTTCTCTTAGCCTTCCTAGTATCAGTTATGATGAAGGTCAAAGAAAAGATGAATATATTAAGCCCACAGCAATTATAAAGTATGATCAGGAGCAGAGAAAAGATGAAGTTATTAGCCTTGGAAGTAGTAGGTTTGATCAAGAGCGGAGTCAGCTTGATCTTGCCCGCATGATTATATTACATGGTTATCCTTTGGCTATGGTTGAGCATGCTGGATTCAAAATATTTGTCAAAAATCTCCAACCTTTGTTTGAGGTTGTGCCAAATGGTTCTATTGAACTCTCTTGTGTGGAAATTTATGGGAGAGAGAAACAGAGAGTGTATGAGATGATAAATAGATTGCAGGGAAGAATTAATCTTTCCGTTGAAATGTGGTCTTCTGCTGAAAACACTGAGTACTTGTGTTTAACAGCCCATTATATTGATGAGGATTGGAAATTACAGAAGAGGATTCTAAATTTTGTGACATTGGATTCGTCTCATACCGAAGATATGCTTTCGGAGGTTATTATTAAGTGTCTCATGGAGTGGGACATTGAATGCAAGTTGTTTGCCATGACATTTGATGATTGTTCCACTGATGATGATATTGTCCTTAGAATTAAGGACCGAATCTCTCAGAATAGGCCCCTTTTGAGTAATGGTCAGTTATTTGATGTACGCTCTTCTGCACATGTTCTAAATCTCATTGTTCAAGATGTCATGGAATCACTCCAAGAATTGACCCAAAAGATTCGAGTAAGTGTTAGATATGTTAAAAGTTCGCAGGTAACACAAGGGAAGTTCAATGAGATATCCCATCAAGTTGGAATCAGCAGTCAGAAGAATCTAGTTCTTGATTCTCCAATTCGATGGAACTCAACATATCTCATGCTTGAAACAGCCTTAGAATACAAGAATGCATTTTCTCTGTTGCAAGAGCATGACCCAGCCTATACATCAGCTTTAACTGATACTGAGTGGGAATGGACAAGTTCTGTCACTAGTTATTTGAAGCTTTTTGTTGAAATCACCGGTGTCCTTTCTGGAAATAAATGTCCTACAGCAAATATATATTTCCCTGAGATTTGTGATGTTCACATCCAACTAATTGAATGGTGCAAAAGCCCAGATAATTTCCTTAGCTCCGTTGCATCAAAGATGAAAGCTAAGTTTGATAAGTATTGGAACAAGTGTAGTTTGGCTTTGGCAGTAGCAGCCATCTTAGATCCACGATTCAAGATGAAGTTGGTGGAATACTACTATTCTCAGATATACGGCAGTACTGCCCTCGATCGGATCAGAGAAGTTTCTGATGGCATCAAAGAACTTTTTAATGCATACTCTATCTGTTCAACATTGGTTGATCAAGGTTCAGCTTTGCCTGGCAACAGTTTGCCTAGTACCAGTTCTGATAGTAGGGATAGATTAAAGGGCTTTGACAAGTTTCTGCATGAGACTTCTCAAAGTCAGAGTGTAGCGTCTGATTTGGACAAATATTTAGAGGAACCAGTCTTCCCTCGGAATTGTGATTTTAATATACTAAACTGGTGGAAGGTCCACACGCCAAGGTACCCTATCTTGTCAATGATGGCACGTGATGTTTTGGGAACTCCCATGTCAACTATTTCCCCAGAGTCTGTATTCAGTACTGGAGGTAGGGTGCTTGATAGTCATCGAAGTTCACTTAATCCAGACACTCGACAGTCTCTGATATGTGCACGAGATTGGTTGAGAGGGGAACCAGAAGGTACTTTCACCTTCTCTAATCTTTGAAAATCGATATCATTATTAATCTTGAATCATCTTTAACTAAATTTTTGTGTTTTTCTTTTAATTGAATCAGAGCACAACCCGTCTTCTGCACTAGCCCTTTATGTCGAAGCAAACTAACTTGTTCATGGTATGTTTTCTTTGGAATCTTTTTCCTTGCTATATATGTATATATCTTCTCATGTTCTGATTTGATGGTCATGTCATGCAAGGTTGACGGTGTCATTATTTCCAACTCCTGGGCATCATCCTTCTGAATTTGGTGTAGTTAAATTTCTTCTTTATGTCCATACTTGGGTTTTACTGGTTTGCTAATTGGGTAGAGTTTCTTCATCAAGAAGCACAAATGTACAGTTGAGGGGGGGTGACTGAATGCTTAAATTGATGATTTAGATTGAGCAAACCTTCGTTTTCATTGTTGATAAAATAACAGTAGCATCCTCTCCACTTTCCAGGATGTGGACATTTGTTGGGCAGACCTGTGGTTCCTTTCCTTTATATCTAGATCAAATTTAAGTTAAATAGAAGCCGCTTTGCTGTAATTGGCTTTGCATTACTCTTTTTCTTATTATTATTTTTAACAATTTTATTATATTAGTTAATATTTTGCTTATCTAGCTTCCTAAAAATTCTTCCTCGCCTCTCTTCTTATACAATTAGACTTTGAATCTTGGATTCTTTGGTTGAACCTACAGTATACTATATCTTAATAGTTAATGACGATTGTTGCATCAACAAAATTTCTCATAAATAGCTAACGCTTCTAAGTTAAATTAAAAGGAGAGATTAATTACCAAAAAAATGCAAGGTTTATACCAATTGAGAAAAATATAAAAAGAGAAGCTCAAACTGCATATTTATTCGACTTTCAAAAATAGGAGAGTATATTGTATATTTCAAGTGAAAAAGAAAGGGAAGAAAACAAGAAAGTTTGGAGAAGGAAGTGATTAAATTGCTTGATTCTTGAGCTACAATGATTTGTTTTTGCAGCTCTAACCGCCAGACTAACTTAGTAGCTAGCAAGCAATTATAAGCTGAAGCTATCACCAGATAAAGATGTAATGGATTTCCGTTGCATATCTAGTTTTATTTCTTCATATTGTGAGCATAATTTTTGTGCTAATATTAGGATTCAAAAAATTACTCGCATATTAATTAGCATTCCCTTCTGAAGCAACAACAGTAATAGCTTGCAAAACCAAGGTCAAAATCAGCAAACTGAAACTGAGCTGTGGGGAATCAAACTCGTTCTCTAAGATAGGGGTGTGCAGACTGATGGACCGAACTTAAAACTGAACCAACTCATTTTGGTTTGGTCAGCTAAATAAAGCGGTTTGATTGTCGGTTTATTCGGTTTGAACTGAATTTATATTTAGATTTGATTCGGTTTCATAGAAATATGTATTTCAATCGAGCTGACTGGTTCGGTTTGATTCAGAAGGTAATTTCAGTTCGGTTTGGTTGTAGATAAAAACTTCGGTTTATATTTTTTATATCCTGATTTGAATCAAACCGACCATTTGCTCACTCCTGCTAACTTACTGACTTCTCATGTGATGATAAAAATATGGGATCTGGATCGGTGTGTAGCTGGGTTGAGGCTTAACCACATTAGCCTCATATGATCATAAAACTCTTCTTAAGGATACCATACATAAAAATACCAACTTGAAAATTCCTTTCTCATAAACTACATTATACAATATACGGTTCTAAAGTTTAATCCAATCCATAGGTTGAAGCCTGGGCTTAACCCTACAATTGGAAATCAAATATGAAATCTTTTTTAATTCATTTTGTTTAGAAAATAAGATGAACCTCGCCTGAATATAGATTTCCTGCAAAACTGAAATTCCGAAAGAGTGAGAACATATAGATCCTGAATAAAAATTATACATGCAAAGAATAGCAATATATAATTTGCTCATCGGCCACATAATCATCCATGCACTTTTCACCCAAAAAAAATATCACGTGGAATGTTTATGTTTTATTTTGTCTTGTTAAATATTTCAACTTACAAAATTGAATCTGTAATATTTGATCTATTGAATATCTCAATTTATAAAATTAGAACCATCAAATATTTACTGTGTGAAAATTTAAAAGTGCTTATCTATTTGTGATAAAGGGAAAAATTAATAATGTGATAACAAAATAATAAGAAGGACACAGAGACTTTACGTGGTTTAGTGTAAGTCTACATCCACGAGTGAAGGAGAACAAAATCCACTAATTAATAGTGAAAATACAAAGTACAAAGTAGGAAATAACACTCAAAATCCTGAACCCAAAAATACCCAAATCTCATATATATATTTCTCTCATAATATTGTAACGATAATTAATTATCGACAAAATTACCATACCTAAACTAAGAGCAGGAAAATGGGCAGGAGAAAATACTCTCAAAATGGACTATCTCACACACTCCACTTATAACTCTCGCACAACTGAAAAAATGGCCAAATGACATGATTTTTATTTATAACTTTGTGGACTCCATAATGCTTTGCACCCAAGGTAAGTTAACTCTGTACTTTATACCCAGGGTATATTTTCTATCTTAAAATTGTCATGGTAATTAATTATTGACAAAATTACCATACCTAAACTAAGAGCAGACAAATAAGCAAGAGAAATCACTTTCAAAATGGACTATCTCACAGACTCCACTAATTATATCTCTCGTCCAACTAAAAAATGGCCAAATGGTGATAGTATCTATGTATAACTTTGTTGACTCCATGATACTTTGTGCCCAAGGTAAGTTAACTTCATGCTTTGTACCCAAGCAAAGCAATACAAAGACTTTTAACTTGAAGACAAAGAAAATCAAGGCTCGATCAATAAATCTCCACATTGACTTGAATTTTCTAAGATTAAAAAATTAGTAGAATTTTTTCACCGTTTCCATTAAGCCTTTTGAAGGGCAAAACTCAATTTTGAGAATAGAAACCAAGTAAGAAATGCTTGAACTTGTTCATTGGAAGAGGTTTAGTCATCGTATCAGATGGATTCCCTATAATACCAATTTTTTTAACTAAAATATTATCTTCAAAAATAATATTACGAACAAAATGGTAACCAAAATCAATGTGCTTCGTCCTCTTATGAAATATTCTATCATTTGTTAAATGAATAGCACACTGGCTATCATAGTGGACGATGTCATTTGTTGATTTGAACAAAATTCACCAAATAAACCTCTTAACTAAATAGCTTCCTTACACCCTCAGCTATTGCCATATACTTTGCTTTAGTTGTAGATAATATAATTGTAGACTGTAAAGTAGCTTTACAATTGATAGGAGTATTATCAAGTGTGAAAATGTAACTAGTAATGGTTCTCCTTTTATCAAGATCATGTAAATAATCTAAATCAATAAAATCAATCACATTAATATTGCTTCTGCCAAACATTAATATTTCACTACCTGCCAGTTCTCTTTTCTAGGGTTAGACATGTATATGCTAATTACACTGACTGCATGTGCAATATCAAGATGAGTGCACACCATATCATATATGATACTACTGATAGCACTCGATTAAGGCACATATGAAATATATTCACTATTTTTTCTCCGACTGTGATGATAAACTAGCAGATAGTCTAAAATGGGCTTCAAGTGGAGTACTTATCGATTTAGTATCTTTCATGCCAAAATGCTCTAAAACTGTCTCGATGAAGTTATTCTAAGAAATAAATAAAGTACTTGTAGTTTTGACTTGGTTTGATCTTTTCTAAATTCATATGAATTACTTTCGCCATGGACCTTTCATAATAATAATTTTTTTAATAAGTCCTTTTGATTCTTCTTTTTTTAGCTAGTAAATTGTTTTTGAGACTTCATCAAGGTGGTTCACATAATTGATGTTTCAGCTTCATGCAAAATTTCCTATATAAAAATTTTGAGCGACAATAAAGATGATTCAAATCCTAAAATGATTTTTACTTTTCAAAGATCTGTTGATGATTATTGTAGAATTAATGCGCTAAGAAAAGTAGACCGTCCTTATCTTATGGATTGGACTATCGAACGTATATATGAATTCCAACTTTCACATGAAGTAGTTAAGCGCATCCAATGCCATTTGTTGCAATCTTCATTTCACTCACTTTAAACTCCATAAAATAATCTTCCACTTTTGAGAAGTCACATCCATAATAATAAAGTTTCTTGGCATTCTTCTTTCAAATTTGCTAGTAAATTTTCCTCTGTCGAACACTATTAGGAGTGGCTTGAAGATCTGTTGACAAGTAATAAGCAACTATTTTTGAAAGCCAAGGTGTATCATGCTTTGTATGCATCACTCTTCACTTATGACCGCTTCCCCAACGTCATTCATTGTTTCTATGAATATTGGAGTGCTTCAACAAATACTCTTTTCCTTCTTGCTAGAGAAGAGTCAATTTCTCTTTGGGATTTGAAGTTCCTAGAGGGACTTCCAATCCATGGATCAATTTATAATGAGATGATCCTTTCAGTTGCAAATCTTACTAGAGTCAATGGAGGTGGAGCTCCTTTCTTACCATGAAGTTGCAAATACTTGTTCTATGCATATTACAAAAATGCTAAACTAGTTGACAACAGTTTTGAGTTGAATGTTTGCAACTGGGCTAATTTTTTGTTCCGTAGTCTTGTTAGATACGTTAAGCCTCTTGAAAAGGACTACACCAAAAGAATTGCTCTTAAGAAGAATTTTAATCCTTAGGTGTTATTAGCAACAAATTACCATAAGATGCAAAATGGGAAAAGCCTTTTGAAATTCTAAACATAAAAGATGATCTACGGGAAGAAGTTTACTTGGCTACTTTGATTTCTTGTTGGTTATGCAATTTGTAATTCCACATGATCCAGTGAATCTTATTTGTCCAAGCACCTTTAAAGTTGCAAGCATGATCACATGATCACATCCAATGAGATCTTTTCTTTGGCTGTTCCTTTTTCGGTAAGCATTTATAGTGGCTTTTGAGCAATCTCTATTGCTACAACTTTGAAGAGGTGCGAAGTCTGATTACCTTTCCATTTTGTTTATGCTTGGTTAGCAAATCATTTTGACATGCATTTTACACATGATGTTAATGGAGATGTTAAAATGACGTTCTATAGTGGACAACGAATGGCTAAGTATTATAATGAAACTGAAGTCACTAAACTTTTTATGGAAATGAGAGCTTATCTGGGTCCATCTCGTATGATGAAGATTAGAGGATAATGGTAAATTGTCTTCACATCAAGCGGAACACTTCATCAATCTTCGTTCAAGCTTCTTATCTTTGTACTATAAGAACCAATACATCATTGAGTCATATAATCCTCATAGATTTAGTAGACAGCTGGGTTATTGCTAAGATCTTCTTGGTAATATGGATATATCTTTTTCAATTGTATCTTTGGAGATAGTCATACAGCTTTAAGAATCTTGTATTCATCTAGCTAGTGGTGCTAAACTAACTGTCCTTTCAATGAAACTTGATGGTCATTTTCCATGCACTTAAGTGTACAAGGATCGGTGGAAAGTGAAATGGTCTAAAACTTTTCCTCAAGATTAGATGTCGAATTTAAGACCAATGCTAAAATGATTGAAATCTTCAAAGCCTTCTCATTTGAAGAATTCAAATGTCAAAAAGGGTGGATGTGTTCCTTTAAATTCAACCTAAGAATCAGTTGTTGAGAAAGATAAGAGAGGAGCACCAATTATGTTGAAAATAGAATCACAAGTAGCTACTAATTCTTCTAAAGGAAAGTTAACTAGCACTTTCATAAAGAAAGATTTCTTTATAGAAGGTAGTGATGAATTAAATCCTTCAAATAACGATATCTCTACTCAAGTTGCAACAACTAAAAAAATAATTGAAGAAGCATTGAATTCCCACTCTAGTCAAAAGTGTTCTAGAAGAGATATGCTTAATTTATCTCTTTCAAATGAAGAGAAGAATGATTATGATAATTGTTAGAAGAAAGTAAAGCAAAATAATCCTTCTTCATCATCACAACAATTTTATGATCCTAATGACTGGGTAAGCTTTTGTTTTCTTTTTTTTAATATTTTTTCTTCTTCCTCCCTTTTTTCTTTTAACTTCATGCTTTTGAACTTTATTTTTCAAATTTCTTATTGCAATTGGGCTTCAATGACGTGATTTCTGATGATGAACCTTGTGCATTGCCTTTAGATAGCATGAGTTTTATACTTGGGCCAACGTCTTATGACCTCCCTTTAATTACTTCAATTGAAAGGATTTGGATGTGAATCCTCCATTGAAAGAGTCTAGCTTTGGTCATATGACAGAAAACAACAAGATGCTCATAAAAAAAGAAAGCAAGTTGCCATGCTACTTTTAAAATGTTTGTATTTTATGGTAATGATTTTATAATTGACTTTCGCCGTAAAGTTTTAGTAATGGCATAGAAGGGGTTAAGAGCTAAAATTGATCGAACTTCTACGTCACATGTTCCTTCTCTTACTGAACAAGCCCATATAATTTTTGATGGTATTGAAAAAGGAGAGGGATTTGTTACCATTGTCTTATGAGAGTAATTTGTAGGCTACCTTCAACTTGAAAATGATTTCTTGTAGCTAAAATCCTCTTTTTCTTCAAGCATTTCATCAGAGTTTAAACTAAAGAAATTAGAGAAGTTAAGAGAGAAGCTGGATGATTCTTTAAGTCTTCAAAAAGAAGTAATTGCCAATTCTTCATTTGTAGAGGATGAACTCATCAAAATTGAGGAAGAATTAGCAAGGTTGACTTCAAGAAAGAAAGTACTTGAATCCTCCTTAGAAGGTATGAAAAGTGATGTCTTGGAGAAACAAAGCATAACTTCAAAAGTTTGTGAAACAATATCCAAAGTCGAAGCTATGCCAATCCATAGTGAGGAAGATGAGCTATCTCTTTCTAAGTTGTAAAAGTTACTTTTTGATAAGGCAGTGAATTGGAGTAGCTTGAATAGAATCCATAGAAACTTCTTCCCTTTTTCTTTCTTTTTTTGAGACTTTGCTTAATCATTTTCTTTAATGTAATCAAGTTCTTCAGTTATTAATAAAATTTGATTTCATTAATCACTTATCATACTTATCTTTTTTTTGCTCAATCCTGATTTTTTTTCTTTTTTTTTTTTTGCAACTGTACTTAGTAAAGTACTAAGCTACTTACGTACCTTCTTTTGGAAATATCAAGTTATAACATAGTTTAAATAAACCTTTTTTTGTGTGACTGGACTTGGTGTAATACTAAGTAGCCTATGTACATTCTTTTGGAAGGATGAAGTCATAACATAGTTCAATTACAAGATTTTTCTTTTATTTTTTTTTCATTTTTTATTAGTCATTCACAGTTTTAGCTCATGCGGGCCAAGAGTGCTGTTGAGCGTCTAAGCATAGTATCTCTTCAAAAACTCATCGTTGATTGGCCCGCTCTGCACTCCATATTGATCAATTATCTTATATGCTCCATTTGAGTAGACTTCTTAAACTGCATATGGTCTGTCCTAGTTTGACAGGAACTTGTTGCCCATATGCCGTGACATGATTATTGGCCTTTTTACTACTAGAACCAGATCACTAACTTGAAAAGAGTAGAATTGCATCTTCTTGTTAAAAGCTTTGCATGTTTGGGCTTGATAACACTCCAAATGTTGCTATGCTTCAAGTCATTTTTCATCCAATGCTTCTAACTCTTGCAGGCAAAGCCGAGCATTGTCTTCATTAGAGAGACCTTTTTGAATGACAATTCTCAAGGATGGAATTTGTTGTTCAAGAGGACGAATAACTTTACACCATGAACAAGCGAATATGGAGTTGCTTGAGTTAATGTTCTATATGTAGTTCGATAAGCCCATAAGGCTTCCCCTAGTCTTTCATGCCAATCCTTTTTTCACCGATTGACTATCTTCTTAAGAAGTTTGCCCAAAGTCTTGTTAAACACCTCTGCAATCTTGTCTGCTAGTGCATTGTACATGGACAAATTATATTGCTTAAATTTAAATTACTCACATAACTTGTCCACGGCTTTATTGTAGAACTCCCTTCCATTATCAATTATGATGTATCGGGGCACACCAAAATGATAAATGTTCATTTTAATAAAGGTCACTATTCTCTCCTTTTTTATTTCTTTGTATGGAACAACTTCAGCTCATTTTGAGAAGTAATTAGTAGCAGTAAGAATGTATAGGTGGCCACTTGAACTTGTTGGAACTGGTCCTACAACATCCATTCCCCAAGCTTTGAAAGGCCACAATGCTATTATTGGGTGAAGTGATTCAAGCGGTTGATGAAGTTAGTTTGCATGTAATTGATACTCTTGACATCTTTTGGCGTAATCAATGCAATCCATCACCATTGTAGGCCAATAATATTCCATTCTATTAATTTGGAAGTGCAACTTTAGCCTAGACTGATGTGCACAAGAAAAACTTGAATGTGTTTCTTCTAAAACTTTATTAGCTTCTTCCTCCCCAAGACAGTGTAGGAAGACTCAATCAAAAGAGCGGCGATAAAGTGTGCCTTTGAAGTTTATGAAAGGAGAAGCCCGCCATCTTATTTGAGCTTTGTTCCCTGGATCATTTGGTAATTTTCCATGCTCCAAATAATTTACAAGTAGTTGTCGCCATTCTTCTTTATTAACATCATAAATGGTGACATCATCCACTTATTTGAGTTCAACATCCAATATTTGGTGGTACTACCCATCTCTTGCATATTGGCACTTTTGCTTCTACATCTAGTAATGCTAGAGTTGATGCTAGATTTGCTAAAGCATCAGCTTGGCAATTTTCATTTCGCAGTACGTGCTCGATGGAAGTACTATCAAACTGAGAGAGAAGCTTAGCAACATAGCTGTATTAAGGCAACAATTATGGCTTTCTTACTTCATAAGGAGAGTACTTGATTGATAACCAACTTTGAATCTCCAAATATCCTCAAGTTAGGTATCTCCATGTCAATCATCATTTCTATGCCAAGTATCAAAGCCTGATATTCTGTAACATTATTTAAGCACCTCTCGACTAAGTTAAACATGAAAGGTAAGATTTCCCCTTTTGGAGTGATGAAAACAACTCCAACTCCTGCACCCATCTAACTTGATGCACCATCCAAGAACATTCTCAAAGATTGTGGAACTTCAATAGGAAAAATTCTTCATCAGGTAAATCTTCAGAGAACTTCCAATCATTAGGAATAAGATGGTTTGCAAGAACATTAGTAAGGGCTTGCCCTTTTGTTGCTCTTTGTGGGATGTAAGTGATGTAAAATTCTCAGAGTAATAGTGCCCACTTTGCTTGTCTTCCAAACAAGACTAGTTTGATCATCAAATATTTGATGGGATTAGCACATGAAATTAGTCGAATTGGATGAGTATGCAAGTAATGCCTCAAATTCTTTATTACAAACATCAAAGCTAAACACATCTTCTCAATTGGAGAATAGTTTAATTTAACACTAGTTAATGTTCTACTGAGATAATACAATGCATTCTCCTTTTCTGCATCATTTTCTTGTGCTAATTATACTCCCAAAGAGCATTCTTGAGCAGCAAAATACAAGATGAGGGGACTTCCTTGTATCAACTATCTAAGAATAGGTGGATTCACCAAGTATAACTTAATGATTTTAAAAGCATTGCTACATGCTCCATCCCATTCCAAAGAGACACCCTTTTTCATGAGTCGACTGAATGGCTAACATTGACCGGCTAAATGAAATAAACCTTTGAATGTGTGCCAACTTTCCTTGTAGGCTTTTGAGTTCATGAATGTTGCGAGGTTCTGGCATTTTGAGGATTGCATTAATTCTTAACTGATCAATCTCAATACCTTGGTGTCTTACAATGAAACCTAAAAACTTCCCTAAAAAGACTCCAAATGCACATTTTAAAGGATTCATCTTTAGTTGGAATTTACGTAAATGCTGAAATACTTATTGAAGATCATGGATGTGGTTAGTTGATTTTTTTGACTTTACAACTAGATCTTCAACATAGCACTCAACATTTTTTATGGAGCATGTCATCAAAGATCTTTTGCATCACTCGCTGATAAGTCACACAAGCATTCTTCAATCCAAAAGGTATAATTGTGTAATAACATATACCTTTCGGTGTTCGAAATGTTGTCTGTTCTACATCCTTATCAACCATTAGGTTTTGATTGTAACCTGACGAGTTTTCCATGAAGGAAAGTCATTCATAACCAGTTATGACATCCACCATAATCTCAATGATGGGAAGAGGAAAGTAATCCTTTGGACATGCATTGTTTAGATCTTGAAAATCTACATAAATTCTTAACTCTCTATTTTCCTTTTTGACAAGAATAATGTTTGAGATCCAAGTAGGATACTTGACCTCTATTATAAAATCAGCATTAATGAGTTTATTAACTTTAGTTTCTATCTGTGGAATCAATTTTGGAAAAAATTGCGTTTGAGCTTGTTTCACTGGCTTCACCCAAGGTTTGATTGCCATGTTATGGACTGCTACCTTAGGATCTAATCCTGGCATCTCTTTATAGGACCATGCAAAGACGTCTCGATACTCGCAAAGCAATTTAACATAATTCATTTCCTCCACAGATGATAAATTTGCACTAAGGAAATTTAGGCGAGGCTTTTCCATTGTTTCGAGATTGACTTCTTTCAACTCATTATTTCCCTCTTCCAAAGAAAAAGGATCATCCTCAACATTTTCCTCAACAGAAGTTTGGTCTTGACCCATGTCTTTAAAAGTAATATGGTCAACCATCACTACATCAAGTTCTTCTTCCTCAGGTTAATTAGAGACTTGGTTGGTTATAACAACGGTATGTGGTTTTGCCTTCAATGCGTATCCCATGGTCATCACTCACATTTTTATTTTCATTTAAGAGGGAATTTTGCTGCACAAGTCATTATAATTTATACTAACAGTGGACTGTTTCTTTTTGTTCTTCTTTCCTTTACTTGGCTTTGAAAGCGTAAGTCTTTAGTGGATGGAGGTTCTACTATTCTCAATTTTTGCATCTTCTAGAGTTCCAATTTGATCAAAGACAAAAAATATGATTTGAAGAAACTCCTAATTGACTAAAAATAGAAGGTCTTGAGACCTTGCTTTTTGTCTCTTCTAGTTCTTCAACAGAAATGTGATTAGATCTTTTTCTTCTAATTTTCAAGTGTAAAGGAGTAGGAGCCTGATACCCCAAGTCAACTTTGGACCCTTGATCAACAGTATTCTTCTTCTTCCATACTTCATAAATCCCAATTGATAATTGTTCGTTATCACCATTCATGAAATCCTTTGTCAATTTGGCCGCATCAGTAGAACCATACCCAGTTTTAGCCAATAGTTTGTAAGCATTGGGGTCAAAACCACTTGTTGTTTTGGAAAGGAATGCTCCAAGCTCAATTATCGAGCTTTTGGAAGGCCTTGTAAAACCCTTCAATGGAGACTTGAGAACCTTAGGGGAAACAAGACTAGTGAATCGTAAAGTCAAATCTTTAAGCCTTGTATGATATCTTCTAGACTTGAGGAAGAAGATTGATCTTTTTTACCTTTGGAGACATGTACAAAATGAAGCTTTATTTTTTTAGCAACTGTTTAACTTGTCTTTGCTAAGACATTATGCTCGCTTTCTTTTATTAAGGGAAATTCTCCTTCAATCTTCCTTGTAGGAGCCTTTACTTCAACATCCTCAAGAGCTAGTTGAATTTTCTCAATAAAAAATCTTCAAATTAGAACTTTGCATCAATAAAATATGATTCAGCTTCAGTAAACGACTTCGAATCAGCTACAATTGTTCTTACTTTTCCATTGTTTAAGTATTTGAAACATTGATGGTCAGTCGAGGGCAACACCTTATTTCCATGAATCCATGGATTCCCCAACAGTATGTTGCAAGTTATTGTCGTATCAATCCACATGAAGAAGAACACTTGAAACCATCTCATTAATACGCAACTAAAGCTGAATTCTACCATAGCCCTTTGCCCATTATTGTTGAAGTCGTGTATCATCAATCGACTTTGCTTCAGTTCATCCATAGGTATGGTAAGTTCCTTGAGAGGCATAATGTTGATGACTGAACCTAGATCAAACAAGATTTGATTTACCTTTCTTTCATGGATATAACCTATAACAAACAAAGAACGATTATGACGCTTATCACCAAGCACTCGATCTTCATTAGTAAAAGTGATTTTTTAATAGCCATGTAATAGGCCTTTGCTTCTTGAGTCTCCTCATCACTATCCTATTTTAGCTGTCCTTCAACATGAGAGCATCGAAAAGATAATTTAGCACCCATTAACTCCTTTGGCATGTATTCCGCCAAAGTGATTGGTTGCCCAGGCTCCTATTTTGTGTAGTCATCTACTTGTGATTTAAAGATCTTTTTTGACTTTTTCAACTTTGATTGAATCTTTGAGGAAGCCAGTTGTGTTGACTTGACAAGTTTCTTTAACACTTTATTCCTCTTTGGGTTCTCCTTGGATGAAAGTAGGTTGCTCCTTTTACTTTTGTGAGTAATCAAAGTCCATTCTTCATCTTCAAATTGATTCTCAGTAAGCTCATCGCCCCCAGTGGTGCTTCCATCTTCTTATAGCAAGCTAAACTCATTTGGCATAGAAGCTTAGTTTGGAATAGACACCTCAACTTGAACTAGTCCAAACAGCCAAAACTTATTGTTTCTTTTCTTGTGGAGATCGACAATTCATCATCCACTATTATTATCAAATTTGCAGGCACTTCCTCCTTATTGAAAGTGATGACACCATTCTTCTACAACTCCACAATTTTGTCTTTCAAGACGAAGCACTTCCCAATTGCATGGCTAAGTAGCCTTTGATACTCGTAGTAATTTAGATCATCCACTCAACTCACTTCCTATGGGAGCTTTATCTCTAGAAATTGATCAAGTTTAGATTTTAGCAGTTCATCCAATATGGTTGAAACGTCATAATTAGAAAAATGATAGCTCTTTTCCTACCTCTCCTTCAAAGTAGCCTTTTTTCTTTCTCTTAGCTAAAAGGAGTTGCTTTCACATGCTGCTTCTTCTCAGTCCTAGGTTGTAACTTGATTGGCACTATTGTTACAACCATTGACTACTTACTTTCTGACTTGACATGTGTTTTAGCGAGTTTTCGCACTTTCGGCTTATCTTCCCCTTTTTTAGTTTCGAAATTGGGATATTTTAACTCCCATGATTAGAAATACTGAGTTCCATATCATGAGCCTGAGTAGCCAACTCTTCAAAAGTATGATGCTTGATCCATTACAAGATGTAGCGCAAGCCCCAATGCATGCCCTTGATGCACATATCAATTGCTGAAGATTCTAACAGTCAATCTTTACAATTCGAACTAAGACTTCTCCATTTTTCAATGTAGTTAAAGATAGATTCCTCCTTCCTCTGACGAGTGGCGGTGAGTTCAATCATACTAACTACACATTTGGTGCTGTAGAAGCAATTAAGGAATTTTCGCTTGAGTTGTTCCCAACTATCAATAGAACCAGGCTTGAGATTTGTGTGACAATCAAAGACATTTACTTTTAAGGACCAAATGGATTTTTTAACAAACGGATTGCCATTCGTGCTAGGATTATCGCAGGTTTCTACAAAGTCGGCTAAATGTTATTTTAGGTTTAATTTTCTATCAAATTGTTGAAACTTGGGAGGTTGGTAATTTGATGGCATCTTTATCATGTCGATCCTCAAAGTGTATAACTATGAGTAGGTGTAAGAAGGTTGCATCATAGTCCCTAATTAATCTTTTAGGGCTTCTTGAATTAACTCCTTCAATTGAACAGTTGAGATCGAACCATTGGCAGTAAGCTTGACACCCTTTTTTGGGATCTCCTTTGATGGCGTCTCTTTCGGTGGTTTAAACCCTTTTGATGCAAATTCATCCTTTTTAGACATCTGAGTTTTTCTAGTTATGTTGTCTAACCTTTTCATGAGGTAAGCAATTAGGTTATCTTTCTCCTAAAGAGAATGATTGATAGCTTGCTAGTGATTGTGCCCTAGGCTAATAGTTTGGACCTTATGTTATTTGAATTTAATTAATAAAGAGGTTACTTTTATTATTATTATATTATTTTTTCATGTTGCTTTATAATAATATATATCCTTAGTCATAAGTGAAATATTGACTAGTATAAGTTTGAATGTGTATGGTGATGCCATTTAAGCTTATAGGTACTTGTGGGAACAATGTACTAGATAGACCCGCTTTGAGATCATTACATGGATTGATGTCATTAATGTTCTCAATATGGTTATGTCATTGAATCCTTAGACCTGAGGTCGTCACAACGCCCTACATGAGGAGCATTGTGTTTTGACATGATCAAACGTCATGTTTAATCGGATGACTATAAACGTTATGGTTGAGCATAATGTAAATCATGTAGAGGGTAGTGCACGATCGAGATGAGATTTGTTCCTCTTTCATAAGAGAGATATCTTTTGGGCCCCTTGATAAGTAGGACTGAGAAATGCATGGCCATGCTTAAATAAATTGATATAGAGAGATCAATTTGATTTGATTTATCAGTCTGCTTATGAATCGAGAAATGGATATGTTTGAACAATATAAGTATGACGTGATCCATGACTTATGTTCAAATTAGATATCGTGTAACAAAAGGAATCATGACATGTATCATTAGGTTTTATATTGGACAAACGATTTCATATTTATTGGGTAATCATAATGTCTGGCTAGAGACCGCTTATGATTT